>JAXQQM020072688.1:0-95876 GCA_034641835.2 Pinus albicaulis | reverse complement strand
GCCCACTGCTGAGACTACACCCATGCCTCACCTGCGTCAAAGCATGCGTTGTCGCAGGGGGAGCACTAGAGGTCAACCCCTGCGCACTCCCTCCAGCCCCTCAACCGAGTCGTCTTTCGACCAGTCCAGTGATTATTACGCAGGTCGCTATCCAAGTACTAGGAGCGGGCGGGGTCGGGTTGTAGGATCTAGCCATCGTATGGATTCCCCTGCTTCTCGTTTCCCCACCGCTAGTTCACCTTCTCCCACGACGCGCACTGCGTAATTTTCCTTTAATTTCTCTCTCAACTGCCCACGAATCATAGCTTCAGTCACTGTGGTTTTCCGAGAGGAGGCCCAAACAGAGGAAGAATGCACCCGTCCGGTGGGTCTGAGCTCGGAAAAAGCCGGCCAACATTCGGGCCTTCAGGAGGGGAGCCGTGGCATGAATGTGGAGGTAGCACCTAGCGATCCTAGACCTTCCGAAGGATGGCGCCGAATTGTGGAGGAACCACCGGAGGAGTAGTTTGGTTAATTTGTTTTTCTTGCTTCGCGGCCCACTTAATTGGGTTGCTTTTAGATTATATTACTGTGCTGGACCTCTGTAATATTTTTGAATTCTGTAAACGTTCAAGACTGGTTTCCCCGTATGAGGGCAGTCTTCTTAATTTTTTTATTTTTTGATGACAAATTTTCCATGAGTCTGGGCAATGTTTTTGTGTGAGGCGTATATCAACAGTACATGTCTCTGCACATTTCCTGTATCTGCTTTATGATACTATTTTCATGGACGGTTTTACTTCATATAATATATTCAAAACAACGTTTTTTCTCTTGTGAAAAAAAAATGATTAATGTTTATCACTCTGCCTTCAAAACTAGCGATGCTGGTCTATGTTGCTGGTTTATTGATATGGTCTGATGGTCTTTTGATATTTTGGACATATCACACTCCTCACATGATTAGCGTTTTTCTCTGTTCAAGGATTTTGGGTACTTTAATTTGTATTTGGAACAATGGACGTCGGTACTCTATCTGTTGCATTACTATTCTACATACTGCTATTTCACTTTCTTATAGATGCCTCGGGCATATTTGGATGCTTTCTCAGATTATCGATAATCTCCATGTGGACCGTTACTGGATTTTATATCATGTCCCTGTATGTGACATGGGGTATTTTTCTATCATTGTCTGGGGTGGGACTTCCACTTTTCTGGATGAGTATTTGGGTTCCAATCTTTAGATGTGAAAATGTAATGGCTTCATGGATTGTTTTACTTCATATACTATATTCAAAACAACGTTTTTTCTCTTGTGAAAAAAAATGATTAATGTTTATCACTCTTCCTTCAAAACTAGTGATGTTGGTCTATGTTGCTGGTTTATTGATATGGTCTGATGGTTTTTTATATTTTGGACATATCACACTCCTCACATGATTAGCGTTTTTCTCTGTTCAAGGATTTTGGGTACTTTAATTTGTATTTGGAACAATGGACGTCGGTACTCTATCTGTTGCTTTACTATTCTACATACTGCTATTTCACTTTCTTATAGATGCCTCGGGCATATTTGGATGCTTTCTCAAATTGTCGATAATCTCCATGTGGACCGTTACTGGGTTTTATATCATGTCCCTGTATGTGACATGGGGTATTTTTCTATCATTGTCTGGGTGGGACTTCCACTTTTCTTACTTAGAATTCTCACATGATTAGCGTTTTTCTTGATCTGTTCAAGGATATTGGGTACTTTAATTTGTATTTGGAACAATGGACGTCGGTACTCTATCTGTTGCTTTACTGTTCTACATACTACTATTTCACTTTCTTATAGATGCCTCGAGCATATTTGAATGCTTTCTCAGATTGTCGATAATCTCCATGTGGACCGTTACTAGATTTTATATCATGTCCCTGTATGTGACATGGGGTATTTTTCTATCATTGTCTAGGGTGGGACTTCCACTTTTCTGGATGGATATTTGGGTTCCAATCTTCAGATGTGAAAATGTAATGACTTCATGGAATGTTTTACTTCATATAATATATTCAAAACAACGTTTTTTCTCTTGTGAAAAAAAAATGATTAATGTTTATCACTCTGCCTTCAAAACTAGCGATGCTGGTCTATGTTGCTGGTTTATTGATATGGTCTGATGGTCTTTTTATATTTTGGACATATCACACTCTCACATGATTAGCGTTTTTCTCTGTTCAAGGATTTTGGGTACTTTAATTTGTATTTGGAACAATGGACGTCGGTACGTACTCTATCTGTTGCTTTACTATTCTACATACTGTTATTTCACTTTCTTATAGATGCCTTGGGCATATTTGGATGCTTTCTCAGATTGTCGATAATCTCCATGTGGACCGTTACTGGGTTTTATATCAAGTCCCTGTATGTGACATGGGGTATTTTTCTATCACTGTCTGGGTGGGACTTCCACTTTTCTGGATGGATATTTGGGTTCCAATCTTCAGATGTGAAAATGTAATGACTTCATGGACTGTTTTACTTCATATAATATATTCAAAACAACGTTTTTTCTCTTGAGAAAAAAAAATGATTAATGTTTATCACTCTGCCTTCAAAACTAGCGATGCCGGTCTATGTTGCTGGTTTATTGATATGGTCTGATGGTCTTTTTATATTTTGGACATATCACACTCCTCACATGATTAGCGTTTTTCTCTGTTGCAGGATTTTGGGTACTTTAATTTGTATTTGGAACAATGGACGTCGGTACTCTATCTGTTGCTTTACTATTCTACGTACTGCTATTTCACTTTCTTATAGATGCCTCGGGCATATTTGGATGCTTTCTCAGATTGTCGATAATCTCCATGTGGACCGTTACTGGGTTTTATATCAAGTCCCTGTATGTGACATGGGGTATTTTTCTATCACTGTCTGGGGTGGGACTTCCACTTTTCTGGATGGATATTTGGGTTCCAATCTTCAGATGTGAAAATGTAATGACTTCATGGACTGTTTTACTTCATATAATATATTCAAAACAACGTTTTTTCTCTTGTGAAAAAAATGATTAATGTTTATCACTCTGCCTTCAAAACTAGCTATGCTGGTCTATGTTGCTGGTTTATTGATATGGTCTGATGGTCTTTTTATATTTTGGACATATCACACTCCTCACATGATTAGCGTTTTTCTCTGTTCAAGTATTTTGGGTACTTTAATTTGTATTTGGAACAATGGACGTCGGTACTCTATCTGTTGCTTTACTATTCTACATACTGCTATTTCACTTTCATGGACTATTTTACTTCACTGTTGTAGGGTTTTGGGTACTTTAATTTGTATTTGGAACAATGGACGTCGGTACTCTATCTGTTGCTTTACTATTCTACATACTTCTATTTCACTTTCATGGACTCAGTTTTTCTCTACCTGTAGGGTCAGTACTCTAATTTGTATTTGGAACAATGGATCGTCGGTACTCTATCTCGTTTTACTATTCTACATACTGCTATTTCACTTTCATGGACTGTTTTACTTCACTATTGCAGGGTTTTGGGTACTTTAATTTGTATTTGGAACAATGGACGTCGGTACTCTATCTGTTGCTTTACTATTCTACATACTGCTATTTCACTTTCATGGACTGTTTTACTTCATATAATATCTTCAAAACAACGTTTCTCGTCTTTTAAAATTTTAATTTTTTTTTAAAAAAATTGAACCCTCCATCGGTCTACCGACGCCTTGTAGACGTCGGAACTGCGACAACCCAGAAACGTCGGAAGAGAGACAGTATGAAAACGTCGGAACAACGACGTTCCAAATTTCGGACCACATATTGTCGGAATTACGACATCTTCCATACGTCGGAGAGTGACGTCGAAAACGTCGGACCACGTTTAGTCGGAATTGCAACAGTTTACAAGCGTCGGAAGAGTGACGCAAAAACGTCGGACCACATTTAGTCGGAACTGCGACGGTTTATAAGTGTCGGAAGAGCGACGTCCAAAACGTCGGACCACATTGGGTCGGAATTGCGACAGTTTATAAGCGCCGGAAGAGCGACGTTCCAAACGTCGAACCACATTTCACCGAAAGTGCGACAGTTTACAAACGTCGGAGGTGCGATGGTTTGTGAGACGTCGGAAGAGTGACGCTTGTTCGGAACGACGGAAGAAGTGTCGATAGTGCGACACTTTTTACTTGTGTCGGAATGACAACGACATGACAAACCACGGTTTGTCCGCCCCCAAACTGTCGCTCTTGCGACGAATATGTGTCAGAATAGTGACGAATTGGCCGTCGGAATTTCCGCCAAATTATCTAGTGTGAGCTATTTGATGATGATTGTTTCCAGAGAAAAGCTGAGTTTGCAGAACCATCATCAATAGATCCATGGGAAGAAAGCTAGGGCCAGCAACTCCAGAGAAGCAATGAACCAGGCCATCCTATCTATGACACTGACGGGGAAAGTTATGAAAGCATCAGTGATGAGTGCCATGAGAATGGAGGACAACAATTTTTCTTTTTAGAGGATGAGGGGGAAATCAAAGAAGAGATTCTTGAGCAAGATGAAAATAACGAGCCTTCTCTTGAAAAGGAGGAAGCAATGGAACAAACCACTGCTCGAGAATACATAGGTCTTTTCACGAAGCTCAGCACATCAGAGCAGAACATATCAGAGCTCCAAGAGGACCCGGCTGCAATATACGATGAGTCCTCCAGTTTAGATAATGAAGAAGGTGAGGGAGATTCTCTCTCTCAAGAGAGTCTTCTTCTTAATCCAGTGTAAGAAGAAGAGATCCTGGTTGAAGCCTGCCTACCAGATATTCATAGCCACGTATCTTTTCATGATTCTTATGCTCATTTCCTGCACACTTTTGAAGAAGGATCAAAGGTCTTGTTGAGCAACATGTTGCAGACAGCAAGAAATTTTTTTGTAGCTGCTGTTGTGGAACAAAAAGAGTGGGAGCTACCCTGCCTATCCAGCCTGCTCAAGGAGTTGAGCAAGAAAGACCAGTCATGGGATCACTTGATGGACTGGTTGAATTGGAAGACAATGTTTGTAAGATAGACTTGTGAATATTCCAGTTAGAGTAGGGTAGGTAGGAAAAGCTCAATAAAGCTCAGTTTGTGAGCATGTAGTTAGTTGTTTTTTTTTTTAATTTCTGTAAAGTCCAGCAAGCTAGAAAGTCTAATCTTGGCTTGACTGATGTTTAATTTCTGTTGTAGAATATAGAGAAGAAATCTGCTGGACAGTTTAATCCCAGCAGATACTAGATTAGGTAGAGGAACATATGAGATCAACAATCTAATCTGGTCTCATGGAGCAATAAGGGTAGAATTAGAATAGGTTTATTTTCTTGTTTATGAAAAATAAATGATGTAAAGGGTCTGCTAGTCCAAATGCACCCTAGAAGGAAAGTGCCAGGATTGTAAGAAGGGTAGGTAGATTGTTTGGAAAAAAATTTCTGCTGATATGATGTATCCATGATGGGTGGTAGCTGATCCAAGAAAATAAAAGAAGGAGTCAAGTACTAGGCATCTAGCCTACACCAAAGATCATTTTCTGAATTCTTGACTCCTTCAAGAAGAAGTCATCCCCATGTGGAGCCACTCTTAGCCCCCTATAAATTTTTGACAAGAAAACAGGGGGCTAAAATGTTGTTTGAGTCTTCAAGGAATGCATTTCCTCTAAAAACACATCATCCTTGAAGCCTCCATGTGCCTTTGCCTTTTAATGAAATCCCCTCTGCTAAATCCCATTATTAAGCCTCTCTGATTGCAAAAAATTGTGCTCCAAAAGGCCTTTATTTGCCCCTTGTATCCCTGTAGAATTCTCCTTTTCACCCCACTTTCCCCTTTTTTCCTTATCGTTACCCCTTTTTGGCCTTGAACTACGCTTAAAATGGGAAAAAACCCACTTTTCACCTATAATAGGGCTTAGCCCCTTTTCCTCCAGCCCCTAACCACTTCCCCATGTAACCGGCACCCAGAACCAAGTGCTAAAGGCCCTGGGCGCCTATCACAATCGAAGCCGTTGGTCGGGTAGTTTCCTTTGTAACATTGAAAAACTCCGATGCGATTGAGTTTGGTCCATAAGGCCTCCACCGCGATCTCCATTGTTGATCCACCATTTTGATCGGACGGCCCAGTGATAATCGCACCCCCGCTCTAATCGCAATCGCAACTTTCACCATGTCACTTTTTGTTTTCCCCCGATTGTGATCCCCGACCAGATCACAGCCATCCATCCATTCCAAGAATCAATGATCCAGATTTGTTCCACTCCCTCCCGTCACTTCTTTCTATCCCCCGCCATTCTAATTTCCCCCGTTAATTTTCCTGTTGATCCGATGGCTCGTGCACTCCCTCTTCCAATCGCAATCACAATGTTCACTGTATCACCCCTTTGTTCCACTGCGATTGCGATCTCCCAATTACAGTCTCTGCCGTCGATCCATGATATGATCCAACGGTCCAACGCTAATCGCTGCGCGCCCCGTCCCTCCTCTCCATCTCCCTCCGATTGAATGTGGGTTGTTGATCTGGTCCCCGGATCCAACAGCCAACGCTCGATCGTGCTCCCACTTTCGGTCGTAATCAGAACTTTCACCGCGCTGCTCCTTGTCTCCCCCTGATTGTGATTCCCTGATCAAATCATAGTCGTCCATTCATCCGATATCAACGGCCCATATCGCATCGCGCCCTCCATCAGTTTTCTTCATTGGAGCCCTTTGTTTACCTCATCTTTTAACCTCCGTCGTCGATCTCCTCCTGAGATCAACAGTCTAAAGCTAATCGCTCCCCGCCACAAGCGGGTCCCACCACACATGCATTTCATTGCATTTTCGTTCACTTCTATGCATTCTGCCCATTTTCATAAACCATTCCGCTCATTAATCTCCACCGTCGATCCCGCCACCAGATCATGATCAAATGGCCCACAAGCTTTTCTCCACCAAAACCCTATTAACCACTGTTTACAACATATCACTGCATATTTCACCATTGTTCCATTTAAAACCACCGTTCATACCACCGCCACACTTTCAATCCCCCTGCCCTCTGCAGCCATCCTCCCTATGCATAGATTTCGTAACAAGGTTGCGTATTTTTGCAGGTACCAGCGGTGGAAGCCACCTTGATTTACAGTCTCTGTCACAGTTACAGAAAACATGGGAAAAGACCATTCTCAGGGACTGAAATCATGAGGAAAGGTCTGAGAAGATGTGTGACAGAGCATGCATTAAAGGAACAGAGTTTAAACTCTATAAAATATTTTCTAGAGCCATTAAAGTTCAGATTTCGCAATCGGAGGCAAACGAAGAAGAAGCAAAGAGTATTAGTGGGAAAACAAAGTGTTTAAGGCCCGTCATTGCAAATTTTGAGCCTTAAACCAACGTTTTGAAGGAAGAGTACTGGATCAATGACATCATGGATCACACGGAAAGCCCAGTGCACAAAAAACTATGTCATCAAGATTTCACATCAGCAGATTGTGCGTTCCCTAAAGTACCAAGAACCCATTTTGTTTCCTTTGTTTACCGTGTTTCTGAAGAGATTTCAACCTTGACCACAGTCCTAAGCTACCAGAGCATTTGTTATGCAGTATGGTGGACTTCACTTTCATTTATTTATCTTTTGTTTATTCACTGAAGGTACTATAGAGCACTTCAACCAAAGTACATTTGGGGCATACCTGGAGTAGACAGAAACCTGAAGAAGATCATTCTTTCGTCGAAGGAGTGCCGGAGATAAATGCGCAGAATTTAAAACTAAATAGGCTTTGGCCATCTTTCTTTTCCAAGTTTTAATGCTGCATTTAGTTTCCACCTACCTCCTCGGCTCACCTTTCTGCTATAAAATTCAAGAAGAAACTCATTGTAAAGGTTGTTGATCGGTTATCTAAGAATTACAAGCAGTTTCTCTTGAGACAAGCTTTCTGTGTAAAATTGTAAGATAGGCTGAGGAAGATGTATTCAGACTGAACATCCAAGCTGTTGGCTATGTTGTACCTGATTGGTGTTGCTCTGTAATATGACAAGCACATTTCTTTGGATCCTGATCTAAAGCTGCGGTGATGCTTTTCTGTCTTTGTGTTTTATTTCATTTCATTTCATTGCTTCTGGCTTGCATCATAAATCTGGCATAGGATTTACCCTTGTTAGGTACCCTATGTTTCTACTCTCCTTGCCTTCAATGTTTTCTGCTTAATGTGTTGTCTAAGGATTGGTTTCAGATGATATAACTAGTGTAGTGGATGACATTGCTTGCTAGCTGATGTATGAATTAATGAATCTATTTCTTAGACGTTCTTGTTAGGATTTAATTGGATGAATTAGGAACACTGGGAGGTCTAGAACTTTGTCTCTATCTCACTAGGATCATTTTCACTTCAATCAAATATTTCTAAGTTCCCTCAAGTTGCTCCTATGCTCTCCATTGAGAGTTGCCTATGAGTATGTCCAAGCAAGTCTAGAGTTAAATGACCTCTGACCTGATCTATAGACAGAAAATTGGTTTTCTTTCCTTCCTTCACCTTCTATCTTATGGTTTCATCCCACAATCATCTTCGAGATCCAATGCTTCATATGACTAGCCCAATTGAAAGCCTACATATTGAATAGCAAGTAAACCCTTTCCTGACTCCATTGCCCAATGGTCTTGACGTCCTCTGAAGCTATTCTCTCCTTTGCCTAGAATCCTCTTTTCTCAGCCTTGTCTCATGTTGAACCCTTCTTTCCTGATTCCTAACAACCAAATCTAATCAAATCAAACAAACAAACCTGAGCCTTATAAATAGCCTAATATCTTAAATTTGAACTTCAAATATAAAACCTTTGCTTATATAGAGAGATCCCTCTCTGGACCCAGGAGGGCTAGATCTTGAGGTCTGAAAGTGGTTCTGATGTTGTTTCATCTTTTGGTCTTGCCAATCTGGCCAAAACATGGGAACCCCAACAGTGTCAAAGTTGGGGTTATGGTCTAGTATATCTTCTTCTTCTACATCATTCTATATCATTGTAAAGTGGACCATTTTCCTTGGTACGAGATTCCATTCTTCTTTTATTCTTATATAGGGTTGTAGGGTGGTACTAGGGTGAGTTGTAGCTCATTGGGTGTTGCTGCATTCGTTCAGAGACTACTGAAGAATCTTGGGCTTTGGAGCATCCATCTAGTGGGAGCTACAAAAGAATTATTTTCTAGATTCTAGGAAGTTGGAGCTTTATTTTCAATTGGAGTTGAAAATAATTATTAGAAAAGAATTAGGTGGTTTTTGTCCTAGAGTGGGTTTCCACCTTAAAAATTGTGTGCATTTGTGTTCCTTTTTTTTGCTGCTATCATTGTACAAACAATGATAATAATTGAAGATTAACTAATTCTCTAATTGAAAGAAATACTGATTCACCCCCCCTCTCAGTATTTCCAACAATTGGTTTCAGAGCTTGGTTCCTTCAATAGGAGTTTAATAGCTGGAAGGAGGTCATGGAGCATACCAAGAATGGTGTACCTCTATTCAATGAAAATAATTATGCACTCTGGAAAGGAAGAATGGAGGTCTATCTCTTGGCGCAAGGTTACGAAGTATGGGACACTGCTCAAAATGGATTTACATCAACCGCGGATGAACAAGGTAAGAAGAATTTGGTAAATGATGCAAAAGCAAAGAATATTATTATCAGTGGACTTATTGAATCTGCTTATCATAAGGTGTTGGGTTGTAAAACCGCTAAAAATGTATGGGACAAGCTTGAGAATATATATGCAGGTGACTCAAATGTCAAAGAAGCAAAGCTTCAAATCTATAGAGCAAAATTTGAGCAACTCAGAATGAAAGAAGATTGCAACATTGCCGCATACTTCCAATACGTTGATGAAATAACCAATACTTTGGAAGGATTAGGAGAGCCAACATGAGAAGATCAGTTGTGTAACCAATTGAAGAGAGAAGAAAAGAGATATCAACACTTTAGAAATGAGCCACTTCGAGGGGGCAACCTCCAATACATTATATAAATGAACAATTCTTGGATGATACAATTTACAAAACCTCCTTTCTATATATAGGAGTCCATGGGGCCATAATGTAATCCTAGTGGGCCACAATGTAATCCTAGCCCACCTAACAATAATAATTTAAGGGCACAATAATAACAAAATGGGGGTTACAAGGGTACAATAATAACAATAAGGGGTTTACACTAACAATAATAAGGGACTATACTAGTAATATAGGGACCTAACATGCCCCTCTCCTTCAAAAAAGCGTTGTCCTCAACGCTTGAGTAGCTCTGGGTGCTTCTGTATAAATTTTTCATCCTCCCATGTAGAATCTTCAGTGTATAAATTCTTCCACTCGATGAGATACTCTGAAATTGATCGATTCCGTAGTTGTCGAGTTCTTGTTTCCATGACCGCTTCTGGTTCCAATATGATTTTTCCTTCCTCATCAAGTTTGGCAATATTGTTTGAACTCGAAGATTTTCTCCTATAACCTTCTTTAAGCATGAAACATGGAAAACTGGATGTACTCGCGAAGAAGCAGGAAGCTCCAATTTGTATGCCATAGTACCAATCTTTTGCAACACCCTGTAAGGACCATAGTACTTTGGCGATAATTTATTATCCTTCTTAGCTTGCTTGAGGGACATTTGTTTGTATGGTTGTAGCCGTAAAAATACCCAATCTCCTACATCAAAACTTCTCTCGCCGCGATGTTGATCTGCCTGTTGTTTCATTCGATTTTGTGCCAAATTCAGGTTATCCTTTAAGAGTTGGAGAACTTCTTGCTGATGCTCGACGTGATCTTCCACCGCTTGAACCTTCAAATGATGATGTGATCGATGGTGGATGATATCCATAAAGTGCCATAAATGGGGTCATTTTTGCTGCAGTATGGAAGGAAGTGTTATACCACCATTAAGCGAGAGGTAACCACTTGACCCATTGTGTTTGTTTATCAGATACAAAACAACGAAGATATCCTTCCAAACATTTATTTACTATCTCAGTTTGACCATCAGATCGAGGATGATAAGATGAGCTATGAGCTAATTGAGTACCCAAACAAGAAAATAACTCCGTCCAAAAATTTCCCGTAAAAATGGGATCTCTGTCGCTCACAATAACCCTTGGGCTTCCATGTAGCTTTTGAATTCTGTCCACAAATGTAGTAGCAACCGTACTTGCTTTAAATGGATGAGATAATGCACAAAAGTGTGCATACTTGGTAAGTCTATC
Organism: Pinus albicaulis; assembly: GCA_034641835.2. Taxonomy (NCBI): domain Eukaryota; kingdom Viridiplantae; phylum Streptophyta; class Pinopsida; order Pinales; family Pinaceae; genus Pinus; species Pinus albicaulis. Next base: position 84,664 of record JAXQQM020072688.1, on the reverse strand, counting down.
AACTACCACCATGATGACATTCTTTCCTTCAGACTTAGGTAAACCTGTGATAAAATCCATTGAAATCTCCTCCTAACGCTGACTTGGAATGGATAAAGGTTGTAGAAGTCCCGGGGTCTTAATTGTCTCCACTTTATTCTGCTGGCAAACCAAACATTCCGCCACAAACTTTTGAATATCAGATTTAAGGCCATCCCAAAAAAAATCTTTCTTCACCCCGTGGTAAGTTTTTAAAAATCCTGAGTGTCCTCCTAAAGGAGAAGTGTGCAATTCCAGAAGAATCTTTTGTTTTAGTTGGGAATTCTTACAAAGATATAAGCGATCTTTGTACCATAAGGAATATTTTTTCCAACTAAATGTATCAGATGTACTAGGATCTTGCTGCAACTTTTGAATGAGTGTCCATACATCTTTGTCCTTCTTCCATTCATCTCTTGCTTCGGTTATCCAATCTGGTTGGATAATAGAAATGGAACAAAGTAATGCTTCCACCTCTTCATCCATTAAGGGACTTTTGATGTCTAAAATGGGCCTCCTAAGGAAATAATAAAATAACAGATAAATCAATAAAATAATATTTATGAATTTGCAATTCAATTTTTTCACCACAATCCATGTAACCATGGTTAAATTCAATTCAAAATTTGTACTAAAAAAATTAATAAAAAAATTGTATTGATGTGACTATAAATAAGAATAAGTTTTACAAGAAAATGTCATTATCATTGAACAACTAATGCATTTTTCCTTTGCTCTTAAATAACTTAAAATAAAATATAAATATAAATTCATAAATTCTTAATTATATAATATGCTATTAATTAAAATTATATTATTTAAATTGTATAATAACATGTAATTAATGTACTATATAAAAATAATATAATAAATGTAATATTTTATTTTATGTATGAATTTTATTCAAAAAGTGTGAAATGACATTTATTATGATTACTTTACTTTGACTTTAAAAGTACTTAGAGCACTACCATGGTTAACCATGAGTTTTTATCCACCATTGAGAATGTGACAAGTAAGTACCTTTAACTCAAGTAATGCCACCTCAACCATTAGGAATGATGTCATCCCCTAAAATGTGATTGGTTCTCATAAATTGAATTTTGATTGTACATTTTCCTTAGGAGGCCCATTTTAGACCTCAAAATTCCCCTAATGGTTTATTGAAAATGCATCCAGAATAAAATATTTAGCTTCTTTTTTTTGTAGATGATTTATGTTGTAACCTAACATTCAGGACTCATTTTTTGTTGTTCTTCTGAAGATAGTCTTTGTTCCAAAAAGTGTTTAAGACTATCATGATCAGTTTTTACCTTCAAGTGTCTTCCCATTAGGTAAGGTCTCCATTTCTTTAGTGCATGTAGTATTGCCAACATTTCCTTCTCATAAATATCCTTTTGTAAATACTTTCCTTTGATTGAATGACTTTCAAAAGCAATGGGTCTTCCTTCTTGCATTAAAACAACACCAATTCCATTTCCTGAGGCATCACATTCCACAATAAAGGTTTTTGTGAAGTCTGGCGTAGCTAAGACCGGTGCTAGGTACATTGCCTCTTTAAGATGTTCAAAGGCCTTAGTTGCTTCAGGAGTCCATGAAAATGCATCTTTCTTCAATAATGTTGTTAGAGGTGCGGCTATTCTCCCATAATTCTTAACAAACTTGCGATAATACCCTGTTAACCCGAGAAATCCTCGCAACTGCTTTATGGTTGTGGGGACTTTCCATTCCTTAATAGCTTTAATTTTGTTAGGGTCTACTTTAACACCCTCGTGAGATACAATATGACCCAGATATTCCACCTCTTGTACTCCAAAGAAACATTTGGATTTTTTTGCATATAATTGTTTCTCCTGCAATAGTTTGAGCACCCCGTCAACATGTTCAACATGATCCTTCCAAGACCTGTTGTAGATTAGTATATCATCAAAAAATACTAGCACAAATTTTATAAGGAAGGGTTTGAAAATGGAATTCATCAACCCTTGAAATGTAGAAGGTGCATTGGTAAGGCCAAAAGGCATGACCAAAAATTCATAATGACCCTCATGAGTTTGAAATGCTTTTTTTGGAATATCTTCAGTCTTCATTCTAATTTGATGATATCCTGAACGAAGATCCAACTTGGTAAAATAAATTGCTCCATGTAATTCATCCAATAATTCATCAATCACAGAATGGGAAATTTATCTTTAATGGTGAGCTTATTGAGCTCCCTATAATCCGGACACATGCGCCATGATCCATCCTTCTTGTGTACCAATACTACAGGAGCAGAGAAAGAACTTTGACTAGGTTGAATTATACCCGCCTCTAACATTTCTGCAATCATACTTTCAATTTCGCTCTTTTGGAAGTAAGGATATCTATAAGGCCTGATGTTTGGAGGAACACTTCCTGGAATCAAATGAATAGCATGATCATAATCACGAATAGGTGGGATTCCTTTGGGAGTTTCAAACACCTTGGAATGATTGTCCAAGACTTGTTGGAGATCTGCAGAAATAGATGATTTTGATGTCGGAACTTCTAGTGAGCATAATTGTGTAATTACGCCTCGTTGTTTTTTCTTTAGAAGCTTTGTCATGACATTAGAGCTTATTATCCTTCCCGGCTTCCCTTCAATACCCCGTAATTCGACTTCCTTTCCTTCTGAAAACAATTTCAAGAAAAGTTCTTGAAAATTAAAAGCTACCGTCCCCAAAGATTGTAACCATTGTACTCCTAGTACAACATCAGCACCTCCCATAGGAATGGAAAGCATTGGACTAGTCAACACATATTCCCCCATGGTTAGCTTGATGTTATTGCATTTTCCAGAGCAATTTATAGTTCCTCCATTCGCAACCATCACTTGACATTCTGGTGTCAAGAGGAAACAATTCAATTCCTTGGCTACCTTACAATGAATAAAATTATGGGTACTACCCCTTGTTGAAGCCCCTCTCAACTTAAGCATTTATATAAATTGTGATCTTCATTTCCTCCTTATGCAAGGGATTCAGCCATCTGAAACAGGTCATCGTGGAATTTTCACTCTAAATTTGTTTCTACGAAGGTTTAAAAGCTGAAATGTTTATGAGGCGAAGCTGAAATCATAAGGACGCTGCTGTAATAATTTCAGATCAAGGTGTGCAATATTTTTGGAGATATGATTTGTGGAAGTCAGGCTTTTTGCAGGCTCCTGAAATTCATCTCAAAGAAGTGACCTTGGTAAAATAGTCATAACTCTCTCTCGAGACGGATTGGAATTCCGTAAAAAGTGACTAGAAAGTTCACAATGTTTGATTTTCGCTCTATCAATTACATGCGTAAAAAAATGAAGAAACAAAGGACACGTGGCACACCGTATGTATCATTAAAACAAATTATACTAGGGCATTGTGAGAGATTGGGCATAACTCTCTCTTTCAAGAATCCAAATTGGGTCAATATGTGGCATTGGAAAGATGATCAAAGAATAATATGACTAAAAAATCAGATAATAGGATCCGAAATAACAGAGATACACCGCATTCAATACTGAGTTCTAATGTGCAGCTAGATCATGTTGTCATACAAAGGACCACTTTACCACAGAAGTGTTGTTGCGAATATGGAAGCATGACAAGAGCAGCAACCAAGGTGCATAACAACAGCAAGAAGTTCATCATATGAATTCTTCAAGTGGGCAGCACTGCATACAATCATTGTAAAGGTATCATTTTACTTAGTCATTGTAAATACATTATTGTACAAATTGTACTAGTATCTATCTGCCAAGGGTTGAAGAGGCAGTGTTGGGAGTTCTAGGATCATCATTAGGTGGTTGTGTCAAAGTTGGGGTTATGGTCTAGTATATCTTCTTCTTCTACATCATTCTATATCATTGTAAAGTGGACCATTTTCCCTGGTACGGGAGTCCATTCTTCTTTTATTCTTCTATAGGGTGGTAGGGTGGTGCTAGGGTGAGTTGTAGCTCATTGGGTGTTGGGGCATTCGTTCAGTTGACTACTAAAGAATCTCAGGCGTTGGAGCGTCCATCCAGTGGGAGCTGGAGAAGAATGCTTTTCTAGATTCTAGGAAGTTGGAGCTTTATTTTCAATTGGAGTTGAATATTAAAGAATTATTAGAAAAGCATTAGGTGGTTTTTGTCCTGGAGTGGGTTTCCACCTTAAAAAATATGTGCATTTGTGTTCCTCTTGTTTGCTACTATCATTGTACAAACACTGATAATAATTGAAGATTAACTAATGCTCTGATTGAAAGAAATACTGATTCACCCCCCCTCTCAGTATTTCCAACAATTGGTATCAGAGCTTGGTTCCTTCAATAGCAGTTTAACAGCTGGAAGGAGGTCATGGAGCATACCAAGAATGGTGTACCTCTATTCAATGAAAATAATTATGCACTCTGGAAAGGAAGAATTGAGGTCTATCTCTTGGCACAAGGTTACGAAGTATGGGACACTGTTCAAAATGGATTTACATCAACTACGGATGAACAAGGTAAGAAGAATTTGGTAAATGATGCAAAAGCAAAGAATATTATTATCAATGGACTTATTGAATCTGCTTATCATAAGGTGTTGGGTTGTAAAACCACCAAAAATGTATGGGACAAGCTTGAGAATATATATGCAGGTGACTCAAATGTCAAAGAAGCAAAGCTTCAAATCTATAGAGCAAAATTTGAGCAACTCAGAATGAAAGAAGATTGCAACATTTTTGCATACTTCTAATACGTTGATGAAATAACCAATACTTTGGAAGGATTGGGAGATCCAGTTGACGAGAAGACTATTATATGGAATATTCTTAGAACGTTACCAGGGAGATTCAACACAAAGGTATCGGTCTTAGAATACAGTGCAAATTTGGAAAAACTTGGCAAGGAAGAATTACATGGAGTTCTCATAGCATATGAAATGAGACTTGATGAAGAAAAGGGTACTTCAAATCTAGAAACTATGTTCGTTGCATCTAAGCAAACCAATAAGGAAAAACAACCTTCAATTGAAATGACATGCACCTGCAAGTGTGAAGAAAAGGGAGATGATGGAGAAGGTATTTCAAATGAAGAATATGCTTACTTTATGAGAAAACTAAAACCTGGTAAGGGAAAATTCAAATGTAAAATTCCATTGATATGTTTTGGTTGTGGTGAGGTTGGGAATTTTGTAGCAAAATGTCCGAACAAAAGTGATGGCAACTCAAAAGGAAAGAAAGGCTTTAAGAAATTCAACAAGCAAGGAAAAAATAAAGGATCCAAAAGGAACTTTCTCTCTAAAGAAGATAGCTCCTCATCCGATGAAGAAAGTGAGAGCAAAGAAGAAGCCAATGAGAAAGTATTGTTTATGGCCAAGCACAATAAACAAGAAGTATCAAACAATGAAGAAGAAGGGTTGACCATAGAAGAATTTTATGAGGAGGAAATCAAGCTTATAAAAGAGCTCAATGCTGAGAAGATCCATTCCAACACTCTTGAAGAACAAGTTCAAGGTCTCAAAATTGAGGTTGAAGAACACAAATGTATTGAAGAGTCACTTCAAAATAAGTTGGAAGAAAGCAACCAAGAAAGGGAAGCATTAGAAGCCGAAGTAGTCTCGCTGCGTAAGGAAGTGAAGAAGGGAAAAACTGTCCAAAACTATGCCAACAGCTCAAGGGCATTGGAAGAACTCATCAACAATCAACAATCTTACAACGACAGAACTGGCCTCGGTTACAAAGAAGAAGAAGTAGGACCTTCTACAACAAAATACAATGAACCTATGAGATCTGACATACATGAAGACTTCATTGGATAAGATTCACAAGCACATCCTTGGAAGATGATTCCTCGATGAAGATTTTCATCCAGGTACCAACATATTTTTCATGGCTATTGTTATTCATGTGGAAAATTTGGTCATAAAGCTGTAGAATGTCGCACGTACCCTATGAACCAATACAATTCCAAGAGATTCTTCAAATATGAACCTCCCAGGGCTCAAAAAAACATCAATAGATTTGAAAATTTAAGAAATAATATGGAATGTTACAAATGTCAGAACTTTGGACACATAGCCAGAGACTGCAGACTTGAAAATCCTCCAGAAGAATCTTCGAAGCCACAAAATGAACGAACATGGAAGAAGAAGAAGACTGATAATTGTGCTCTCGCTCTCAAGGCTCAAAAAAAGAAAGATGTGTGGTATGTTGACAGCGGTTGCTCAACGCATATGACTGGAGATAGAAGGAAATTTGTATCTCTAAAAGAGAAGAAGGATGGAACCATATCCTTTGGAAATGATGGATCTTCAAATGTTATAGGATCAGGTACCGTCACTCTCGGAAGCAAAGATGTTATAGCCAAGAATGTTCTATTGGTCGAAAAAATGAATCACAATCTGCTCAGTGTTGGACAAATGTGTGATCAAGGACACACAATGCTATTCAACTCCACAAAATGTGAAATCAGGAAAGGCAGGTATGGTAAAATTGTGGCTACAGCAAGTCGAGCTCCAAACGACATATATGTTCTGGATGAAGAAACTGAAGCATGTCTACTAGCTAAAGAAGATGAAAGTTGGTTATGGCACAAACAAATGGGTCACATAAACTTTGACAATCTTGTCAGGATAAGCAAAAAGGAAGCAGTACGAGAAATGTCGAAAATCTCAAAACCTTCCAACACACTATGTGAGGCATGTCGGCATGGAAAGCAGACAAAAGTCCAATTTAAAACAAAAGAACACTTTGCATCACATCCATTGGAATTGATACATATTGATCTATGTGGTCCTATGAGAACAAAAGGCTTATATGGAGAATTATATTTCATGTTAATGATAGATGACTATACCAGGATGACAGCCGTCAGTTTCCTAAAGAAAAAATCTGAAGCATTTGAGTGCTTTAAGATCTACAAGGAGTTGGTTGAAAATGAAACTGATTTGAAAATAAAGTGTTTAAGATCATATAATGGTGGAGAATTCACTTCCAAATTATTTCAGCAATACTGTGACGAAAATGGAATAAAAAGGCAATTTTCAACAATACGAACACCTCAGCAAAATGGAGTTGCTGAAAGAAAGAATAGAACTGTACAGGAAATGGGTAGAACAATGTTGAAGGACTCAAAATTGGATGAAAAATTCTGGGTTCAAGCAATTGATACGACAGTCTTCATTATCAACCGAAGTCTTCTCATAAATAATTGCAACAAGACTCCATATGAATTATGGAAAGGAAAACCAGCTAATGTAAAATATTTCAAAATCTTTGGAAGCAAATGTTATATCAAAAGAGAAGATCAAAATTTGGGTAAGTTTGAATCACGTGTTGATGAAGGTATCTTTGTTGGTTACTCACACAAAAGAAAGGCCTATAAATGCTATAATCTAAGACAAAAATAGATAGTGGAGAGCATAAATGTTACATTTGACGAAGATGGTGTTCTAGCGAGTAATGATGAGGATCTAGAATCTTTGAAACTTGAGATAGAGGCTGAAAAAGACACAGATAAAATTGTAGAACAAGAATCAACTATCAACGAGGAAGAAGTAAACAATGATCATCAAGATATACCAGAACAACAACAAGAAGCTCCTCCAAGGAGAACAAAAGAGTGGATTCAAAAGAACCATCCATCAAATCAAATAATTGGTGACATAAATGAAGGTCGACAACTTCGTTCATCACAACAAGCTCACATTGCTTTTCTAGCAACCTTTGAGCCTAGTAGTTTTGAGGAAGCCAACCATAATGAACATTGGGTAGCAGCTATGAATGAAGAATTGGATCAAATTGAGAAGAATAACACCTGGGAATTAGTTCCACGACCAAAAGATAAAAATGTCATTGGGACTAAATGGGTGTTCAGGAACAAATTGAATGAAGATGGGCAGGTTACTAGAAACAAAGCAATATTGGTTTGCAAAGGCTATGCACAAGTGGAAGGAATTGATTTCGACGAAACATTTGCACCAATTGCCAGAATGGAAGCCATCTGAATGTTTCTCGCCTATGCATGTTCAAGAAAAATCAAAGTCTACCAAATGGATGTTAAGTCAACATTTCTGAATGGAGAATTAGAAGAAGAAGTTTACATCAAACAACCTGAAGGTTTTCTACTATCACAAAAAGAAGACTATGTCTGCAGGTTAAAGAAGGCTCTATATGGTCTCAAGCAGGCTCCTAGAGCATGGTATGCTTGTCTTGATGGATATCTACATCAACAAGGGTTCAAGAAAGGTACTATTGATAGCAATCTTTATGTACAAATAGATAAAGATAATTTAACAATTGTTGAGGTATATGTGGATGATATAATATTTGGTAGCAATGATGATCGACTAAGTAAGAAATTTTCTACAAAGATGCAAAGTGAGTTTGAGATGTCTTTACTTGGTGAGCCGACATACTTCTTAGGGCTTCAAATATCTCAGCAAGAGAAAGGAATATTTATATGTCAAGCCAAGTACATCAAGGAAATGCTCAAGAAATTCAAAATGGAAGATTGCAAACCCGTCCTTACTCTGATGGTAACAGGTTGCAAATTGAGCATAGACAACCCATCTAAGGATGTGGATCAGAGGTTGTACAGATCTATGATTGGTAGTCTTCTATATGTAACAGCCTCTCGGCCAGATGTTATGCAAGCAGTTGGACAAGTAGCAAGATTCCAAGCAACACCAAAAGAATCACATATTATTGCCGTCAAAAGAATTCTTCGATATCTAAAGGGCATAGAAGAATATGGCTTGTGGTATCCCAAGGGTAACAATCTCATTATTCAAGCCTTTACAGATGCAGATTGGGCAGGAAGTGTTGATGATCGTAAGAGTACTAGTGGAGCAGCATTCTATCTAGGTGGTTGTCTCGTATCATGGTTGAGCAAAAAGCAAACTTCAATCTCATTATCTACAGCGGAAGCAGAATACATTGCAGCAGCATCATGTTGTACTCAAGTCCTTTGGATGAAACAAACTTTGCAAGATCTTCAAGTACAATTCAGTGAGCCTATTCCCATATTCTGTGACAACACTAGTGCCATCAACATCTCCAAGAATCCTGTCATGCATTCAAAAACAAAACACATTCCAATCAAATATCATTTTGTTAGAGAACAAGTCGCTGAAAAGAATATCAAACTTGAGTATGTTTGTACAAAAGAACAAATTGCTGATATATTCACTAAACCTTTACCTTGTGAAGCATTTGAATATCTTCATCAAAAGCTTGGGATTCTCCCAAGTTCTCATTAGATTTTCCTTTTTCAAGAATATAAAGCGGGAGTGGAAGTGTGTACAGGTCTGCAGGACGATTGGTGTCAGCAGGAGTGGAAGTGTGTACAGGTCCGCAGGATGGTTGTGTTTCAGGGGGAGTTACCCTTTGCCATTGATGTCAAAGGGGGAGAGAATGTTGTAGGAAGAGGTGTCATGATCGTAGGGGGAGTACTTGTGTTGCCATCAATGCCAAAGGGGGAGATTGTTGATCAGCGGTTGTCATTGATGTCAACCCAAGCAGCACCAGGGGCTAACCCAATATTGCATGGGAATTTTTACCTACAAAATTAATATATTCTGGGTCAATAATTCTTTTTATGGTTTCTACTTGTCGAGATGTTTCCGTTGATATATGGCACGCCATGTAATTCTTCACGGTTTGAGAGATATTCATGTTTGAAGTTTGTACCCCCAGTTAGTGGGCTAAAAACCCATGGGGTTGGGGCATGGGTAATTGAAAAGTCATAATTAATATTTTTTGAGCTCCTAAAATCCCTCCCACGTTTACTTGTTGAAGCCCCTCTCAACTCAAGCATTCATATAAATTGTGATCTTCATTTCCTCCTTAGGCAAGGGATTCGGCCATCTGAAATAGGTCATCTTGGAATTTTCGCTCTAACTTTTTTTCTACGAAGGTTCAGAAGCTAAAATTTTTATGAGGTGAAGCAAAAATCCTGAGGAAGCTACAGTAAAAATTTTAGATCAAGGTGCGCAATATTTTTGGAGATATGATCTATGTAAGTTAGGGTTTTTGCAGGCCCCTGAAATTCATCTCAAAGAAATGACCTTGGTAAATTCGTCATAACTCTCTCTCTGAGTATCAGATTGGAATTTTGTAAAAATTGACGGATAGTGCATAGTCTATAATTTTTTCTCTATCAATTTTAGAAACAAATGAAGAAAAAGTGACACGTGGCACGCCGTACAAGTGCGCTCTGCTGAAACAATCCATAATTAGGGAATTGTGAGAGATTGGGTATAACTCTCTCTTCAAGAATCCAAATTGGGTCAAACCTGTGGAATTGGAAAGACGACTTAGAGGACTACTACAGGAAGAAAAATCAGATATTGAGGATTTGAAATGACAGAGATACACCAGATTCAATATCTAGCTCCTAGAAGGCAAGAAAAAGCTTGATCATGTGTTGTCAAGGGTTGCAAAGGACCAGACTTTCTATGGAAGAAAAGCAAAGCAAGGTGCAGCAGAGGGTAGCATGAAAAGAGAAGCAACCAAGGTGCATAACAGCAGCAATAATTTCATCATATGAAGTCTTCAAGTGGACATCACTGCATACAATCATTGTAAAGGTATCATTGTACTTAGTCATTGTAAATACATTATTGTACAAATTGTACTAGTGTCTATCTGCCAAGGGTTGAAGAGGCAGTGTTGGGAGGTCTAAGATCATCATTAGGTGGTTGTATCAAAGTTGGGGTTATGGTCTAGTATATATTCTTCTTCTACATCATTCTATATCATTGTAAAGTGGACCATTTTCCCTGGTACGGGAGTCCATTCTTCTTTTATTCTTCTATAGGGTGGTAGGGTGGTGCTAGGGTGAGTTGTAGCACATTGGGTGTTGCATCCTGCTCATATCTGATTACCAAGAATCTTGGGAGTTAACGTCTCACCATCCATGGAGATGGAGAAGAATGTTTTTCTAGATTCCAGGAAGTTGGAGCTTTATTTTCGATTGGAGTTGAATATTAAAGAATTATTAGAAAAGCATTAGATGGTTTTTGTCCCGTAAAGGTTTTTCCTCATCTTGAAAATGTGTGCATTTCTCTGTTCCTCTTGTTTACTCATCATTGTACAAACACCGATAATAATTGAAGATTAAATAATTTTCTAATTGAAAGGAATAATGATTCACCACCCCCCCCCTCCCCCCCCCCCTCTCAAGAAAGCTTCTAACATCAACTTTGTCAAACCTTCCATGTTTTCTTTTAGATCATTCTTCATGTTTTCCATGTTGTCTTTCATTTTTTCATCGATCTTAGCTTCCATGTCATCCATCTTAGATTCCATGCCATCCATCTTAGATTCCACGCCTTTCTTCAAACCATCCATCTTCGCTTCCACGCATTTCTTCAAAACATCCATTTCATTTTTTGTTGCTCTTTGCGAGAGCGAAATTTGGTGCACTTGCTCTTGTAATTTTGATAGATCATGTTGCAATTCTTCATCTTCATGAGTCATAGTAGAGCCTTCTGAAGGCTTAATGGGTGTTGAATTGTTTTTACGGGGAATATTTTAGAACCCAATACTGATATCTATTCTAAATATGCCCTTGGAATCAATTCAAATTGATTCTTCAAACAAGACTTATGCAATTCGGAAAAAAAATACACACCTTTTTCTCGCTTTTGAGGAGCTCGATATTGAAATTGGATTATCTCTGTGATTTCCATTCTTCAATATTTGAAATTTGCCCCGAGGTAGCCCTCTCGAATCCTCTTTTGAATTCCACAGTGTCCGACTTGATTTGGATTGTTGAAAGAAAAAGTTGTGTCCCACCCTACGATGACCTAATTCTGGACTCGTTCAGTAGAGCGAACTTGTACGAATTGCCACGTGTCACTGTTTCGTCCTTTGTCTCTGAAATTTATATCCAAGAAACTAAAGTCCATGTACTTGCGACCACTTTTTACGGCACTCCAATCCGATGCCCAGAGAGATAGTTATTGAGCTTTTTCCACGATCACCTCTTTGAGATGAAATTTAGGAGCCTGAAAAAGCACTACCTTCCACAGATCATATCTCCAAAACTATTGCGAACCAAGTTTCGAAAAATTTTGTGACGATGTTCTTAGATTTCATCTTCGCGCTCTCCACCTCGCCCGAACCTTGCGTAAAAAACGTTATAGAAAAACTTCCCCGATGACTAAGCGTAGTTAAATTCAAGAGGCTTCAAAAAGCCCTAACTTCCACCTATCATATCTACGAAAATATTGCGAACCAAGATCTGAAATTTTTCCACGATGTTCCTCAGGATTCTGACTTCGCACTATAAAAATTTCAGCTTCTAGACCTTTGTAGAAAAAACGTTATAGCGAAAATTCCACGATTACCTGTTTGGAGTAGTGAAACCATAGAATCCAAAGCTCTTATACCAACTGTGATGAAACCAGCTCCAAAAATAGAATAAAAGAGAGATCAATGCCTTATAAATCAACCACTTTGAGGGGGAAACCTCCAATACATTACATAAATGAACAATTCTTGGATGATACAAATGACAAAACCTCCTTTCTATATATAGGAGTCCATGGGGCCACAATGTAATCCTAGCTGACCTAACAATAATAATTTAAGGGCACAATAATAACAATATGGGGGTTACAGGGGTAAAACAATAACAATAAGGGAGTTACACTAACAAAAATAAGGGACTATAATAGTAATATAGGGACTCAACACAATGGTTGTCGCTTCCTCCCCATCTATAAACCAAACCCCACATATGTATTAAAATCCGTGCAACACGAAAAACCGCCACGTCAACGCGCGCTCGGGCCCCATTATAAACTAAAACACCAAGTACAACTATGCCATGATTCTCGTTCACTCCGCTCCCATCACCTACTTGCAAGTCCCCTAAGTTATTCCACACCTTCGATCTCATTCCCCGAGATCTGATAGCCCAGGATGCATATCGCAAAGAAATTTGTGATGGGTTTAAATTTTTATAAGCCACGCGAAATAGGCAGTTTCTGCTTGCCACGCGTCAATCCCTAGGGTGTATCACGTCTGTTTCACCCAAAACCACAAACCACCTTCCATCCACGCGATAAACCACTTGTGGTTTTTCAAAACCACCTTTACCCTCCACACCAAAAATTCAAATTTCTCCCGCCTCCATTTGAATCTCTCCTGGTTGCGCCTTCACAACCCTGCCTCCTGCACCCTCTCCTCTTCTGCAATCACCTCTCGAGAGATCCAAACCCCAAAAAAATGCAGTGAAACCCTCTCCTGCATGGTTTTAACTAATGATTTGTGTTTTGTGCAAGTTTAATGGTGGAAAGGCCCACCAATCCTTCCCACTGGCCCAAGATCGTTTGAATTAAAATTGGGATGACGATCTAGAGGTTGATTTTATTATTTAAAGTGCCAAAGGCTGAAATTTAAGCTCCAACACCAATGAATCATGATCATTGGAGATCATAAACCCTCCACCACCCCAGAAACGCATCCCTGCACAAATAACAAACACAAATAGTAAGCCCAATGGAAATAAATACAGTCAGAGGACTATGATAAAGAAGAAAGGATTAAAAGGCTAGTTAGGTATCAAAGACAAATTATAAGGATTGGCCACACAGCAGAGATTAAAGACAAATGAATACAAGCAGGCAAATATTAGAAGATTAAAGGTAACAGCCAAAATAACATAGGGTTAGCTTATCAAAGCAGGAGATTAATGAAAAGGCAGAAAGATGAAATAAAAGAAGACAATGGAAAGACAAAAAGAAATAAATAAAAAGGATCAAATGAAATAAATTAAAATGATTAAGTAAACAGAATAGAAATATCAAACAGATTAAAGAAAATTATGATAAAAGCAGACAGTTAAAGGATAAAAACAGAGGCTGAGGCCTAATGACAGGGATTAAAATTAAAACAAAATGTAGATTAACCCAAAACAGAATCGAATGACTTAGCTCACAGCATTTACTCCTCTCAAAGGATATTTTTGTACCTAGTGCTTTGTTTCCTTCAATAAAGCATTAGGCAGTTACTGAGATGAGTCAAAGATATTTATATCTTCCAGACCGTTATTGTAAAAGTTATGAATAGGCCTTAAAGTCAAACATTTCACCTATTTTTCCTTAAGAGTTAAGATAGAAGTTATTAAACAAAGAAGTAGCTGCAGATATTCCTGCCTTGAGCCTTGCATGGTCTTCAAGGTTAGGAATTCATTAACTCTGTAATAAATGACACCTGGACCTTATCTTAAGCTTCACCTCCTCATTTGCAGCATAAATACTACATCTAAACTCATTACTTGTTGGCATTTGATGACTCTTTGGAGTAATACATAGTCTCTTGGAAGTTGAAAAGAAATTGATGTCTTGGAACTTGTGGATGCCCTGATTTTTTTGTTGGAGGACGCTAGATCACTGGATCCCTAAGCTTGGTTGTTGGTGAAGTGCTCCTAATCTTTTATTGTTATTTCCTGTTTCATTATGTTTCCATCTTTCTATGTTGTAGTAGAATAAAATTTTTAGACTAAGAAATTTCTTCTGAAAGCACCTTAGTCTGTCTATTCTTCACTGTCTTAATGTTTTATTCTACTAGGACATTTTAGAGAATTCTTAATTGCTCTCTAGACCCCCTAAGCTTGTTTATTTCATAAACAGTTGAATAAATTTGGTATCAAGCATGATTTATGGTAAGCCCTGCTTATCTTCTACCACTAAAACATTGTTTTTGAAGTCTCTCTCTAAAGTACCATTCTTTAAAGTCTACCAAAGAGGTTTTGTTTCGATCATACCCTTTGTACTTGCTTAACTAATTGTTTTAGAGATATTCATAGCTATGATCAAGGATGTTTAGGATTTCCCTCTTCCCTGATTACAGTTATATGTGTGTCTTAAGTGTTTTCTGTCCTTGAAGGTGAAATCACTAGAAGTTAAATGAGTTTATCGCCTTCTATATTTCATTGGAAAGTTTGTCTTGAATAATTATCAATTGTAGTTGGATCATAGAATTTATGGTTTGCCTTATCTATTGATTGCCCATTCATCCTTGTGATTTATTTAAGTCCCTTTGTTGAGAAGTACATATGATAAAGGATTCTTGATTGCCCTTTGTCCTACTTTTCTTTCTTAAAATTGATGTCCATCTCATTTACCCCTAAAAACTTTGAAGATCTACTGGCCAAGTTAGATTTTCCCTATGATACTCCCCGATCCATTGATGAACTTATCATGACTTTCATTAGAATCCCTTTCCCAATGACTTAGATATTTCCTCATTCTACCTATGTTGCTTTGATCATCACACCCAACCAAAAAAAACAACAAAACCCCACACTTAATAACTAGCCTAAAATCAACTCTTAAAAGGAAACAAGTTTATATCCTTGTAAATAAACAGAGAGATCCCTCTCTGATTCTAGGAAGGCTAGGTCCTTGGACTCTAAAGATTGTTTTTGATGTTGCCTTGTCATTTGTCCTGTTAACCGCTAAATCACAGACTCCAACAAGTTGAATCAAAGAGTTATTGGTTTGCCCTGTCTTATGATTACTTCTTTATGCTAAATAGTGTTGAAGTCCCTTCTTGTTTAAGTATTTGACAAAGGATTCTTGATTTCCCCTTGCCCTACTTTGTTCACAAACTTGATGTTCATCTCATTTCACACAAACCTTGAAAATCCATTTGACCATGCTAGATTTTCCCCGTGATGCTCCCTGATTCATTATTGAACTTCCCACAACTTTTATAGACTCCATAGCCCAATGACTTGAAGATTTCCTCACTCCATCTATTCTACTTGATCATCTACCCAACCAAAACAAACAAACAAACCCTACACTTAACAACTAGCCTAAAATCAAACCCTAAAAGAAAAAAAGTTCACATCCTTTGCAAAAAATAGAGAGAGCCCTCTCTGAGCCTAGGAAGGCTAGGTCCTAGGACTCCAAAGACTGGTTTGATGTTATCCTGTGTATTTGATCTCACCAATCTAACAAATCACGAGACACTAACATAATGACGATCACGGTGGGACTCGGAGTACATAGTAGCCTGAATATCTTTTATAGACTCATAGACCCTTAGTTAAAATTAGAAAACTCAAGTGTTAGCCAAATAGTATAATCTAATTGTCTCACCATCCTAGCAAAATGATGATTCAATTGGAAGATACTCATAGAAACCTTAGGGCTACATAAAGGAACTCAGAAAACCCCAAAAATATCCCTAGATTGGTTTTTTGTCAGTTATTGGTGGTGGACCATAAATACATATCCTTAAAACATCAAAAACATCCACTTTCAAGACTCCACCAACTCACACTTATATTACTTCACTAGTTATCATTTAGACTCCCCAGGATTGTATCAAATTAGCCCGGAAAAGTTTAGAAGCCTAGTTTTACATTGTGTGAGTTTACCAAACACTAAGAGAGGCTAGCCTTCCAAAAATAGTCCTAAACTTTCAACCTCTCTACATTTTGAATTTGAAATTTGGCTTCACAAAGGATCCATACTAGATCTCATCCAGACCCAAACCCTCCTACTATAGTTGATGACCCATAAAATATTTTGTGGAAAACTTCCAAAACTAAAGATTCAACTACTGTGAGGACCATTCATAGAGCAAGTTATGTCCCTGAACACCTTACAACCTTACAAGACCCCCAGTTTGACTTACACCATACAAAGAACCTGTTTAGAACCAAGTCACATAGAGATATTGACCAGACTAACCTTGAGCCCATATATTTCATGAATGTGAGTTCTAAATGAGAGAGAAGCCCCTCTTCCACTCCTCCCACTTTATCTTCTCCTCATTTTATCTTTTTTCATCCCAACCAAGTTTCTGGACCAAGCTTGTTGATCATGGTGTCACCTCGCAGTTTTCTTCTTCTTGAAGTTGTGGAACAGGAAAGTATACCTGAGGTAACCACAAACCAACCTTCTGGACACGCACTCCAAATAACTAGATCCGAGAGGGTTCTTTACGTCAGAATCTTATTCTTAGAACATCAGGCTATTATAAGTCCAAAGTTTGTTTTAACAAAACCACCAACTAAGGGTTGAATATTTTCGTGCCATCGGGCTATGGAGTTAAAGGATGGTTTACCGGATTAATTCTACTACCACGATACTACAAGATAATAAACAGAGAACAATTTTTAGGAATTAAAGTGGATGGAATGGATTTTTAAGGGATGAGAGGCAATCAAGAATCTTTCAACATATTCAAAGAAAGAAAATGAATGATTACAAATAAAGATCAGTTAAGAATTCTTTACTATAGTAATCAAAATGTTCAAACCAGCGAAACAAGAGCAATTAAGAATTCGTTGCTTATAACCAGTTTGGAAGAAAACATTTGGAATAACCGCAATTGAAAATCAGAGTACACTTAAGTAAGTTCTGATTTATTCTTTTATGTCAATTATTCAAAAATGGAACATAGTGATATTATAAACAGATATAAAACTTAAGACATAGGATAGAAAGACTTATTGAACTGCAGTCCGACACATGAATCCTGCAAAAAGTCCTGAGCTTCAAATTATCATCCAGCAAGCCACAAATAAATTTCTCCAAAGCACTTTTATTCCAAAAACATCAATGTTATAGCAAAGTAGTAGAATCCACCCTCAATACTCCATTCGAGGGCTTATTTATACAAAAAATGATTGAAAATATCTCACAACAACATAGGAAATAATCTAGGGTGACTAATGAATAAGTTACAACATAAAGAGAGACAGATGGTCCCGTAGATAGGATAAAAAGCAACCGATGTTGTGCTGTTTCCTCCTTTTATGCATGTGCTGGAGGCAAGTCCTACAATCTAGCTCGATGTTGTCCTTTTTGGTAATTCTTTTCTGACTGCCTTGCTTGTCTGATACTCTTCTATTCTTACTGATACACTTTCAACTACTAAGCTGATACTTTTTAACCTTTGTTCATCTATTTATCCTTCACACAATAGTAAAAAGGCAAAATTTTCCATCTGAAGATGAATTTTACAAAATTTCTAACAGGTCTTCCCACCATTTGTCTTCTGCTATTTTGGTTCGTTGGATTTTTCTTAATGTTTCATCAGCCTCTTTGTATCTGAAGAAATTGGGCTGATTTGGGAACAAATATCTTATTTCGTGCTCAAGATGAAATAAATTCTTCAATCTGTCATAAAGATTTTTTCCTATAGGCAATGTTGATTCTAATGAACTAATAGAGGAACAGGTTAAATTGTGAGCATGTATGTCCAATCTATTAACATAAGTTCCCAAGTCCATTATTTTGTCTTCTGAAATCATAGGACTGGGCAACCCGCTGGATAATAAAACATTAAACCTTTCTTTGAAGGAAATGATCTCTTCTTGAATATCTCAGCACTTACGTTCCAGATTTTGCATAAGAGTTCTCTTAGTAAAAACTCTTTTTATTTCTAAAATTTTACCTGTTCTGTCCTCAATTCCAAGCTCTGCAAGCTGTTGTCTGGTCTGGGTGTTTAAGAACTGTATGAGTTGATTTGCTTGTTCAGGTCTGTCTCTCAATTCTTCTTTTGTTTTGTCAATTTCCTCAAGAGCTATTTTGACCAAGTCATTTTGTTCAAAGATTATTTGAATGAAGGACCAAATATCCTTTATTGACTGAATAATATTATTCCAAAGAATTTCATTGATTTCTCTCAAAGGCTTCTCCAATGAGAGATCCTTTTCTAAAGCTTTAACTAATCTCTCCAACCTTTTGATTTCTCTTGTATGGTCAGCAACAGTCTTTTTTGACATATCATATTTTTGTTCCAAATTTATGAGCTGTAACTTTGTAGATTGAAGTTCTGTTACTCTAAGTTTTAAACTTTCCATTTGTTTCACTAATTCTTCAGAACTTAAACTAGAAGTATTCACCTGTGATGGGTCTGTTTGTTGGTCTGCTGCTGTTGTACTTGTACCTGTAGTAGCCTCTGTTGTGGATGTCTGAATAGTAGACTGCTTTTCTTTCAATGATTGCTCCAGTTCTTTTTCTGTTTCACTTAGTTGCTCATTCATTTTCAGGAGCAACTCCATCATTTCTTCTTCTGAATTTTTCTTCAATACTTCTTCAATTTGAGGATGCCTTGAAGCTGGTAATTTCAATTGCTTCCTCAATGCAGCAATGTCATCATCCTTCTTTTTAATCAATGCTTCAATGCCTTTTATATCTTTGGGATTATGACCCAAACTGATGATTATTTCCTCCAAAGATTTTATTCTGTTATCCTTTACTTGAGAAGAAGCTTTTTCAATCTGCAACTGGGTACTTAGCCATTCAAAGAACTAACTAAGAGTCACACTGCTTTTGTCGTTAAGGGTAGAAAGAAACAGAGTTAGCCTTTTGCAAATTTTCCTCCGGGGCTGGATCAAACATTCTCTACAAAGTGATTTAAAAAGATCAAGGTCAAATGGTCATTTCACCGAGTCTTCAAGCAAAATCTGGTCACTAGGCATTAAGTCTAGGGTTTGTTTTCACTCTTTTCAAAGTTGTCCAAACGTCGGTCCATGTCACCATTCATTTGAGTGTATCATCATTCATAGGGTTTTCATCATCATGTCAAGTTCCATTGGGTCATTTTACACATTGTTCATGCTTCAGTTGTGCCTTGGTAAGGTCCATTTCCCTCTCCTAGGGTTTTGGAGGTAATTTCTCTTGGATGGTCAAATCATCAAAAAAAATTGTATCCTGATGTTCACACACCTTCCCCTATCCTTAATATACCTTATTAAATACTTCCCATCACTGAGATCCCTCAAATTCCTCATTTTTGCACAAACCCTAGTTTCTTGCCACAACTTGGCAATTTTCTAGGCTAGGCCTGTGTTTTTCCCTTTTGGACCCCTTACCCTCACTCAATCTCAGAGATTCCACTTTCCCCTACTTCCTAACATCCCTCCCTACTTCCAAAAATTTCCCCAAGAATTTAGAAGCCTTTTATCCCCTTCATTTCGCTTCATTTCGACAAGATCCCTTGTTTCACACATCGGGATAAGTTTCACTCAAAAGATGTTTCAGAGCAATCAAAGATGAATTTTGGAAAACTGGGAGAATTTTTTGTCCACAACATGCCAAGGAAGAAAAACCTCTTTCACTTTTTACACAGGTATCATGGTTTTAGAGAAATATCAAAAATACCGTTGCCTCAGGAGAATTGAATGCACCTCTGAAGTGACCTTGGGAAAATCAAGATTTCTCCTAGCATGGTTGGCTAAATGACTTGCTTGATGAGTCAAAGGATAACTAGACACAAATATATTTCAAATGAGCTATCATGAGCTCAATTTGGAGTTGAGGAAGACCTTCAAAAGTTGACTGCAACAGCGCTCTGCCTTGAGGCAGCCTCATTCTGCTCATTTTGACTAGTGTTGGGAGATTTGGTTTTTGACAGGGTAAATGAAATCAAAATTGTATAATTCCACTTTTTTTGGAAAGTAGACTCCAAGATCTTTCCAACGACCTATCACACGCCCGATTTGGACACCGGGAAGGCCTCCAAAAGCTTCCTGCAAAATGCACTATGTGGCAAGAGGCATGCGACCCACTTGAAATGGATGCGACCCACTTGAAGTGGATGCGACCCACTTGAAGTGGTTGCGACCCACTTAAATCAGAACCTAGAAAATTCATTTTTTGCGCCCAGATTCGATTCTAATCGACTCCAAAAGCTTCCAAACAGGTTTTAATCATTGTTCAATGGATTTTTAGCATGATTATGATATTATTGATGTTGGGCAATAAGCCATGCTTGGAGAGAATCCTACATTTACATGCACATTAATTCCTCAAGGGTTTTGAAAATATATGGACAGTTTGTGAAGGTTTGAAAACTTTTGTGAATGATAGAGATGCTCATGCCCTAGCACATTGTATACACGATCCTCACGCCCTCAGTTATCATCTTATCACTGCTATTATGCTCTCTCATATTGTTGCACAGTTTTATGTTGACTAGTACAAAGCCTCTTTCACCATACCACTGATGTCATCATCATTCAATTGCTACTGTCATGTCCATTTGTTTCATATGGTCGTTGTCATGATATTATTATTCCCCAATTGATAAAACACTGTCCTATGTTCGCTTCCTCCTTTGACAGATTTTGGCCATTATCACCAAGTTGACCACACATTTGCATTTGGTACTCATTGTTAAACTTACTTGTGATCAAAACAGTGATAGTTATTATGCTATTAAAGCAGAGCCATCCTCATGATGATTTTGTTTTCCTTTGATACTGGGGTGCATGGGGGACATTTATTGGGTTTTGAACAAACATTAAGACTTTGCCTTCACTGCACCTATATGAGCATCCATATTGCAAATATCTTGTTCAAAGCCATGTCAGAGACGGATTCAGTTTATGAGCAAGGATATGAGCAGGACAGTGTCTCAACCGTTGAGGTTGATGTACTGAGATGGAGCATAGCAGTGCGCCAGTAGTGGTAACATATCAGAGAGGCCACAGAGCTTTGTTTGCAGCATCACGACGAGTACTATCTCCACATGGGGTGGAAGGGGTCTCGTTGACTTCATCAGCAGCGCGAGTACTATCTCCACATGGCGTGGAAGGGGTCTCGCCTTCTTCATCAGCGTAGGTACATTCACAAGATAATGATAGAGACAAAGACATGCTTCGTCACATGAAAGGCCATTATTGGGCTCGCATGCATGTTTGCAAAGCGAGAATGAAGATTCTGAAGAGGAGGTTGAGCGAAGCACTAAAACGGCGGAAAAGGCCTGATCCACTCCGGATTTTGGCCGATGCTTCGTTGGCTGGGCAAGATACATGATGGAGGGTCTTTGCTCTGAATTTGAGCAAATTTGGGAAAATTTTTGTCATTTTGAAATTTTGGTCTCAAAAAACAGGTTTTTCAGTTAAGTGGGTCTCGCACCCATATGCTCACTTTTTTTTGGGACACTTGCTGAAGGAAATTTTTTCATTTTTGGATTTTTCATGGTAATTTATGCATCCTCAGGCATTACCGAAGCATTTCATCAGGTTCTGGATGGTCAAAAAGCTCAAAAACACCATAAAAACCACCTTGCTGCCACCTTTTGCACCAGCAGGAAGTACTTCTGGGAGAATGAGGTTTTGGAGGGTCAAATGAACTTAACATTGGAAAATTCCACTTGGGTTGGATAGCCAACATCCAGGGCTTTCCAACGAGCTATCATGAGCTCAATTTGGATGCCGGGAAGTCCTTCAAAATCGGGCTGAAAGTCATGCGACCCACTTGTTTCAGGCATGCGACCCACTTAAATTTTTGGCTGAATTTTCAACTTCCAGCTCAGATTTTCGGCCAGTTTGGACCAGTTTTGCTTGTGGATGAAATTTTTGGGTTTTCATGATGCAAATTTATGTTTGGCATGTAACTTTGGCTTATTTTTATCTATTCTAGAAGATTCACTCTTAAAAAAGTGAAAATCATGTAAATGAATCAGTTTCCACTCTTTTAGAGGCAAGTTGTTAGCTGCCTAGATTTTAGTTCCTTGATTAGAATTTGGTTGAAACTGACCCCTGAAGGAGGAATTAGAACCCTAGAGGTGTGGGAAGGGGTTAGGATGATCTATATGATGTAATTTCTCAATCATTTTCAGAGGTTGGAGAGGTTGGACTCTTGGGAGACTTTTGGCACCATTGTACATATTTTTTCATATTTTGGCTAAGGAAAGATCAGAGGTTTTGCGGCACTTGTTGGGATCCTTCTGGTGTTTTGTTCTTGATGGTGTTTTATCTCTGTTTACTGTAACTTCTTCATGTTTAATGTATGCCATTCCTTTCATATGCTTCTGAACTAAATTGAATGAGTAGATGAGGTTGAATCCATTGTTTACTGTGCTCTGCCTTTGAATTCATTTAGTTCTATATGTTTTCGACTGTTTGAAGAGGATCCAAGTTCTTCTTTGCCCTCTTCAGCTCCTCGTCGGTCTGATCTGCCCGTATATCCAATTAAAAGCATCAAGACAATCACCTACCTCGCCCCAACTCGAAATCTGCAAAGGTCTGACCTTATCCCCGGACCCAAAATTTGTTTTTCCCATTTCTCCAGCGAAAACCCAAAAAATCAAAATCAAACATACCTATCTCTTTACTAGCCTAAAATCAGTTCCCTTTTAAAGTCATCTCGCACCCTTGTTCATTTTATCGAGATTGACGGAGAGAGCCCTCTCCTGTCCTCGTAGGGCTAGCTACGAGGCTGAGCGTGGTTTGATGTAGCCTTGAGTTTTACCTCATTTCAGCCTAAGGTAGATTTGAGTCCTAATTCTCAGAATATATAATTTCTCCAATTTGCTTGTGTAATTCTATCTGGTCCAATGGATGAATATCTTTTGCTAGGACCTCAAAATTGGTCCTGATGTAATCGGCTGCTGTCTGTGGTTTTGGCACTTTAGATTTGAAATGGCTCATTAACATTTTCCCTTGCTGAATGTCAAAAGCTGACATTAATCTCTCTTGATTTTGTGGAGCCATTTTAAGATATTGATTATACACCTGGACCCTTAGTGGATCATTCCTTGATTTTATACTGATAAATGTCTTTTTTATGTCTCCTGCATCTATCTTTGGCTGTTTGAATGAAGACACTTCAGTGCTTAACTGTCTTTGTATTTCCTTTCATTTACGACCTGTATATGCTTCACTAACTGAACCAGTAACCTGACTATCCTCCCTTTCTTCATCAAAGATTTCATCAATATATTCTACTTCAGGTAGTGGATTCAGTTTCTGCCTTTTAGCTTGAGGTTGTTGTGAAGATTCCTTAGGAGGAGTAGGATCTTTAACTTGTCTTTTCTTGCCTTGTTCCACATTAGATGGAGTCTGCAAATTTGAAACTTCAGGGTGATTGACTTGAATAGGAGAAACCTGTGCTTGATATTGTGCCTTGGAAGTTTGAGGTTTTTCTGTCATGGTGAATGTTTCAATGACTTGTACTTCTGGTTCTTTCTCTTTACCTTTGGATTCAACTGCAATTGATGGAATGTTTTCTTGTAAATTCTGCTGAATAATACCAACAGAAGAAGTACCAATCTCTGGTCTCTGTACCTGTGTAAAATAATCCAAGTCAAGTATTTTTGCAAGATCTTTCATAACATTATTTATATCAACCTGCTCACTATCCTCCTCTAACAAAGTTCCTTCTACCCACTCATCTGTATTAGCATACTTTTCAATTTCAGGGATTCTTTGATGCATGTAGGGTGCTGATTTATTTTTCATCCTTTTGTCACAAATAAAGTTGAATGGGTCATAGGGTACCCAATGGAAACTTTTCTGCAATCTGTAATGTTCCTCTAATATCTTTTGAGCTTCTTCCCCTCCATCCCTAGAATTGCAGATAAATGGACCTAGTTGGCTCTTTATCCTAAGTTGAGCCTTTTTCTTGGCATTACAGAAGTGAATTATATCTGAATTGTTCATTTGTCTGAAATACTCAAGTGAAAAAATTCTCATTGGAACATATCTGGGTAACTTGAAAGGGCTCAATTCACATCCATAAATTCTAATTTCAGTATGATTCTGATAAAAGTACCAGTCACCTATCTTATACTGTTTTGAAAGCTAAAGGATTTTCCTGATTTCATTGCTGAGTCTTGGAGGGGCAACTCCTGTCAACAAGGTAGTTGCAGGATGTATGAAAAGGTCAATGAACTCATTATAAGAATAGGGAGAATCTATGGAACAATGAGTAATGGCTGACCAAAAGATAAAAGATCTTGGATTCCCTTGGGCATCAAGTTTTCTGATATGGAAAGGGAAATTTTCAGACTGGTAATAAAGCATGAGATGGTAAATGACAGTAGAATATTTGAATACTTTCTCGTTCTCCAATTTCATGAATTGGTCATGCATTTTATCTGCAATGAAAGATGCAAAGTCATACCTGACAGCAGGAGGCTGTCCAGGGGTGAACATAGAAAATAACACCAGGGTTAAATGATCAACATACTCACTGGTATTAAAACCCATTATGAAAGATATCATACTCAAAATATTTTGCCCTTCTTCAGTAAAATAAACACTAGCATAAGGGGGAGAGCCTTTGGGCTGGTATTCTGGCCACATGAAAGCTTGGCAAATGCGGGTTAACTCCTCATGAGATAATTTAGTGGATTTCTCCAATAACTCTCCCATGGTCAAAGGAGTAAGGGCTTCACCAGGCTGAAAATGTAACATATCATTGATGGACTGAGCAGTTATGGGGAAAAGGATATTCTGGCTTGGGGATAAAACTGCTCTTTGATTTGGGTCATAATTAGCATGACAATAATGGATAATTTCAGAAAAGATATGGACTGAGGGGAAAAGGTACCTAGGAAGACCAGACTCCCATAACCCAATAATATCTGAACCATTCAAATAATTGTCTCTGCAGCGACAATAAATTCGAAGGGGATTTTCAGTAAAATTCAAGTCCTTTATTTGAAAATCTTTGTCCACTAATGATAAGTAATTCAAATCTCTATGGGGGGCATTCAATGGAGCTACATTCAGAGCCAAAGGAACTTCCATTTTGGTTCTTGTGTATTCAAAGTGGAAATTTCAGGGCTTTTTTCACGGAAACGGGCACAATTTCAGTTTTGAAGATGAAATTTACAGCTTTCTGTGGACGCAATTGAAATTCTGAGGAAAGGGAAGACTCAAAATACTCTGTAACAGTTCTTTGGTATAGAATTTTAAACGAACGGCATGATTTCACATAGTTTGAAACGGGAAATGATGTAAATACCTGTTGTTAGAAGGAAAACCGTGTTTAACAGGTACTGATGGACGACGGATGGACGCTTGAATACTGGAATGATGGGGGTCTTCAGTAAATTCTGTTAATGGAAGTTTAACAGTCGATTTTCAAATTTCCAGTGTAGAGGGCACAGTCGCTTTCAACATACAAAATGATGAAAAAAATGCGCGAAATTTGTTTTATTCGGAAAGTTAAAGGAATTTTTTATTATTTTTATGGGATGACGTCATGGCGTACGATGGACATGTCACGGGGAAATGGGCGGTAAGCGGTAAATTCCGCACCGCTTTTGGGAGCAGGGGGTTTTTTGCGACTTGGCAGCGATTCCACTGGTTGAATGACACGTGGTAGGGACACTGTTTGGAAACCGCTCCCATTTCGCACGTTAATTGTCGGACAAGGGATGGGCAGCGGAATGTTTGTGGGCCGTAGATCTCGAATGGGAGGATCGAACGGTGGTTCGAAAGGGAAGTGGCGGGGAAGTTAATGCGCGGGCCCAACGGGTTTTATTATGAGTTAATCATTCCGGGAAGCTTTTGATTGGCGGAGGGGGAGGTTATTAATTAACTCAGATGATTAATTAATCTCAATGGTTTATGAAAGGTCGGGGTTACGGATGGGTTTCGGGTTTTATTTTTTCCGTTTAAAACATATAAAATGTATGTTTTAAACTCTTTTTCAATATTTTTATTATATGGTAATAAACCGATGTGATTTGTTTACCATAGGGGCGGAGATAATTATATAATGATAATTTTTAACCAAAGAGAGTATATATTGGGTTTTTGTTTAAACAAATAGGGAATAAATACTTTGGTAAAAAATCATAATAAGTGGGTTTTTTGGATATTATAAAAGGGAGTTATATATATATAGGAGAAGGTATTTTGACTAAGGATTTATTAAAATAAAATCAATTGTTAATATGACAAAGGGACAAGGAAAACTCAAAATACTTTACACAACTAAGAAAGTGAAGATTTCTGAAGCAAATTTCATTATATCAACTTCAACACTTAGATTTAGAATAGTAAGTAATTTTGAGGGGATTTTATGAAATATGACATGATTTTCCTAAGTAAAATGAGATTTTACTTGGGAAAAGATTTAAAGTGAATAAGTGTAATGATGAATAATCTCAAGTACTAAGGTCTTTTCAATTATTGGGCCGAGGGTCCGGTCCCTCCAAAAGTCAAGGAAATGCCTTGAGCCCCTTTAATCTTCAAATACCTTAGCACTTTGGGGAAATTAGTAAAACTTTTAGGGAGAAAGTGAGATGGGAAGTTAATAATTTTGACTTTGCTTTCTGTGAATTTTTCCAATGTAGCATCTTCCTTTGCAATTTGTGATGAAAGTAAAAGATTAAACACATTTAGCACCATCATTCATCACATGAAACTTTGCAACACCATCTACCTACCCTATCTACTTTACTCTACCATTTTCTCTTCTTTATTAGGGTGCACTTAGGCTGGCAAACCCTTATCAATCTTCTTTTCTTTTACATGGCAAATCTATCTAATTCTACACTTATTGCATCCAAGGGCTCAGATTAAACTGTTGAGCACCTTTTATTAACTCTACCTATCTACTTATCTGCCAAGATTAAACTGTTTGGTCAGATATTTATTCTCTATTCTACAACATGAAATTGAAACATGAATGAGTCAAGTTTAAACAATTTGACTCTTCATAAATTGTGGCAAAGTTTAACAAGCTGCACACAATTACTTATTTACAAAAAATGAAATAGTAGTGGCATTTGGATTTGCACACTTTCCTTGGTCTATTTTTTTCTTGGGGTTCATTTCTTTCACTTTTTTGACCATTTTATTATTTTTACCCTTTGATTTTTCTTTTAGGGTATACCCTCTTTACATTTTTTAAATTTTTTTGATTTTTTGGTTTTTCAAGAATATGGAACACCTTCGTCCAAGACAAAGGTTTGAACATATTCCATAGTTCAATCAAGACAATCATGAAAAATGACACCTATTGGTATAGGAGTCTAACACTGGCTCCACTTGGGGATGGCTTTTCCTTGTGAAAAGTCAAGAACAGCAGGTCAGATGCCTCAAAATGTCTTCAAACTGAACCATGTAATCTTCTTCTTCTGGTAACTTTATTGTATATATGATAGTGAAACTTTTGAAGCTTAGGGCCTTCACTTCGGGCTTCAACTCCAAAAAGTCACCATCCAATCAAAACTGATGCATTAGAAAGGATATATTATGTACAAGTTAGAAAAAATCAGAACATCTTAGTAAATAGGATCAAAATAGTGCTTTAGCATTCGACCATTGACTGGTCCTTCCTCAGCTTCTGAATTGTCCAAATTCTTCAAAAAGTATGTGTTATTTCCCTGTAAAGCATGAATGATGTAAGGTCCTTTCCATAAGAAATCAAATTTCCCATGTTTCCCTTTATCTTCCCTTCTGGAATCCCATCTTAGAAATTTGTCTCCTAGTTGAAAATATTCTACTTTAGTTCTTTTGTCAAACATTTTCTTTAACTTTTCCTGCAAGACTTGGGATCGTTGATACACTTCTTCTCTGGTCTGCTGCAAGTGAATTGTTTGGTTTATTCTTCTTTGAATATAATTTGGTTCTACTTGAGCCTCCTGAAGTAATTTCATAACAGGAATTCCTAAGGATGATGGAAATCTTGCCTCAATACCATAAACTAATTCATATGGACTGGTCCCAATTGATTTCTTAGTTGTAAGTCTGTCTGCCCACAATGCATTGGTAAGTTTCTTATGCCAATTCTTTTTATTTTCTTCCAATAATTTTTTAATGATATTAATAAGGCTTTTATTAGAATATTCTGCTAGTCCATTACCCTGGGGCTAATAGGCTGTTGAATGGCCTAAAGTGATGTGATATTTATTGCAGAAACTAATCATTTTCTTAGACTTAAATGCGGTAGCATTATCTGTTATAATTTTCTCTGGATAGCCAAATCTTGAAAGTATATTGGTTTCTAAAAACCCTATAATTACAGAATCATTGGCTTGTCTGCATGGGATAGCTTCAATCCATTTAGTAAAGTAATCTGTGGCAGTAAGAATCCATCTGTGTTGCCCAGAAGAAGGGGGATGGATTTCTCCAATAAATTCTAGTCCCCATTGTTGAAAGGTCTCTCTGTGGAAATTGGTTTTAATGGTAAAGGTAACAACTTTCTTTTGCCCTCAAAGATCTGACACTTATGACAAGAAGTTACAAATTTCTTAACATCTGAAAACAAGGTTGGCCAGTAAAAACCAGCCCTTAAGATTTTATCTGCAGTTGACTTCCGGTAGAGGTGTCCACCACAATCTCCTGCATGAAATTCATTAAGAACCTTGTCAGTTTCATCTTTCAATAAACAATTTAATAGGATTCCATCATGATTCTTCCAAAAAAGAGCACTATCTAAAATACAATATTTTAAAGATGTCATTTTCAAAAATCTTTGTTTCGTTCTGGAAAACCCTGGAGGAGCTTGCAGGTTTAACAAAACATAAATGATATCAGTGTACCAGGGTGAGTCTAAAAAGGCTTGACTGATCTGTGGAGTCGCCATCTCCTGTTCGTCATCCAGTTCGTTAATGTCTAGGGCTTGGCAATTAGTTTCAGTCATGAGTTGAGCCAAACCTTGTCCTTTTATGAGTTTTGTTGGTCTTATTTCAATGTCATATTCTAATATGGTAGCTATCCACTTACCTCTTTTGCCTTCAATACCATCTTGAGTTAAGATGTCTTTAACGACAACATTAGGTACATAAGCTATCACATGAGAATACAATATATAAACTCTGAAATCTTTAATTGCTTTCACAAGTGAAAAACCCTGTTTCTCCATGATATTGTATTTCAAAGATGCATCTCTAAGTGCTTTACTAAAAATGCTATTGGTTTTTCACATCCCTGATCATCCTTTTGTAGTAAAACAACTGCAACTGTATGTTCAGAAGCAAATGAAAAAATTATGAAATCTCTATCAAATTTTGGACTGGTAAGAACTGGTGTTCTGGTTAAAGCCATTTTGATTTCTTCAAATGATTGCTTGGCTTCTACGGTCCAGTCAATACTTGAATCCTTTCTTAACATGTTAGTAAGCAGTCTAAGTAATTCAGCTAAACTAGAAATAAATCTTCTCAAAAAATTGATCTTTCCTATGAAAGCTTGAAGTTCTTTAATGTTTCTGGGATGAGGTATCTGCAAAATTTCTTGTATTCTTTCAGGATCAATTCTAATGCCATCTTTAGAAATAATATGACCTAGGAGCTTTCCTTCTTCCAAACCAAACAATGACTTTTTCGGATTTAAAGAAATACCATACTTTCTGCATTTTAAAAATACTTGTCTTAGATGATCTAAATGTTGCTGATCTGTTTTTGAAAAAACAGTTAAATCATCTAGATAAATTACCAGAAAATCATGGATTTCTTTGGCGAATGCAATATCCATTGCTCTTTGAAAGGTCGCCCCTGCGTTTTTTAGACCGAATGGCATCTTAACATATTTGAAAGTACCCCATGGTGTTGTAAATGTTGTTTTGTCTTGATCATCAGGATGAACCAGAATCTGGTTATACCCTGAAAATCCATCCAGAAGAGATATCCTTGAAGATCCCACTACCCTTTGTAGGATATGGTCCATTTTAGGTAAAGGATAGTTATCTTTTAAAGAAACTTTGTTCAAATTTCTCAAATCGACACACAGTCTAATCTCTCCAGTCTTTTTTCTTGTTGGTACTAGATTAGAAACCCATTCAGAGAACCTAATAGGAGCTATAATTCCTGCTTCATACATTCTTTTAATTTCTTTCTCAATTGAAGGTAGTAAAACAGGATTGATCCTTCTAAGTTTCTGTTTGAAAGGTTTCTGATCTGGTTTCAAAGGTATTGTATGTTGAATTATTGATGTATCATATGATTTAAGATCTTCATAACTCCATGCAAAAACATCTTGGAATTCTTTTAAAAGTTCAACATATTTAACCTTTTGATCTTCTGGCAGAGATTTAGATAGTTTAACCATCTTGGGATTTCCTTCAGTTCCCAAATTGACTTCTTCAATATCAGCTTTTAAAGGTTCCATTTTGGGTTTTAGTGGAATGTCATTTGCGTCAAAAAGATCTTCTAAAGGAGTTAATCCTTTAGGTAAATGATTATCTTTTAGATTGATAATTTCAGATTCATCTTCTATAATCTCATCTAATTCCATTTGTTTCAAATCCTGCATATCTTTTTTAGTGAATTTGGTTGGGTGAAGCATGTGAATTGCAGTTTCTTCTGAAATATTCGTTTCTTGTTCATCTAGTTGATTAGATTCATTGATTGTTGTGTCTTCATCTATACTACTGTTAGAGAACTCATTTTCTAATGTCAAAAAATTATTGATCTGATTATTATTTACAAACACTTGCCAATTCATGAGATTGTCCGGTATAGCAGGTCTATGTCTAATCTCAGCTGTGAACTGATGATTAGGTTCAAAAGGTAATTTACATGTGCTAGCGAACATTGCAAGACTGTGAGCATGCAAATTTTGTTTTCTAGGAATTTTGGCAAGTTGAGCTTGTAGAAAAGTGTTGAGAATTTCCACAACTGTTTCTCTGTATTGTTTCAATCTGGGATCTTTTGTTGAACATTCACCATTGATCTGTTGGATAATTAACTCAGAGTCTCCTATGATTGATACTCTAATTGCTCCTAAATTTTTGACATGTTTAAGCCCTAGCAAAAGAGCTTCATACTCTGCCATGTTATTAGTGCATCTAAAGTTCAACCTATAAGCATGGCCTTCGGCGTGATCATTTTCAACATTATGTATCCAAATTCCAGCTCCTGCTCCTAACTTATTTACTGAACCATCAAATTCTAAATGCCACAGAATTTCATGTTCATAATCTTCATCAACTGTTTTAACATGTTTCTTAACAGGAGCTAGTTTTTTAGCTTTTTCTGGTATTTCTTGATTATCTGGTGTTTCTTTGTTTTCAGAAATCTCTTCGATTTGAACAGTAGTTTTATTTGCAGTTTCCATTTCTGGTGCTTCTAATTCAGTAGGAAGGTCCAATTCAGCATTATAAAGGATAAAAGAGTCCATATCAGAATGTACTGAATAGACAGGGAAGTTTTCAGGCTTCTCATGGCTACTAACAAGATATTTCATTAAGGTCTCTCTGTATAATCTTTTAGGTTGACCAAATACCGAAATAGTGGCATATGACATGTCTAATTGAATAGATCCTCCAAGTTTAGCACCCCAGGATCTGGACAACAACATACCATATTTGGGAGGAATATCGGCCACTACTATATCCATCAAAACAGATTTCGCAGGGTATTGCACCAAAGTAACACACAGATCTTTAATCAAACCTAAACATCTTACCTGACTTGAATCAAAAGAAAAAAGATCTTTATACGGTCTGGTAATGTCTAGATTTAATCTTTCCATCACAGCTTTTGGCATCAAATTGTGGGACGCTCCATAATCAAGCATGGCATTATGGAGTATTTTGTCATGAACATTCAAGCTCACATAAAATGGAGGAGTTCCTCCACTTTCCGATTTGCCATTTACCTCGGGGCCAAAAAGGAGTTTGGGTTGATCATCAAGAACATTTACTGAATCATCCATTCCAGTAATGTTAATGTTAAGGGATTTGTTGATTTGGCTTCTATAGACATCATGTTTAGCCAATTCTGATAAAGGAACAACTATCTTTAGTTTGCCTATTTCAACCTCTAGATTGAAAGGTTTTTCTGTTTGAGCTTTAGTGTTTTGGACAGTTGGGTTTTCTCTATTTTTTGGGTCTTCAGTGTTTTTCTCTTTTTCATAGATGGGATTATGAGTTGAAGGTGTTTCTGAATTAACTTCTGTTGTTTCTTCTACGTTTCCTATAGGAGGAAAAGTATTAGATAGTTGTTTATTATTTGGTTGGTTGTCAGACACATCTTCAATTATTGGATTTGCGGGGTTCGGACTTGTCCTAAACAAAATTTGTACAGGAGGAATGTTTTGTACAGGAGGGATGTTAGTTTTACCTTTGACGTTTTGTTTTACAACTTTCTGTTTGCTATTCTCTGGCACATCAATCCGTCTGCTTCTCAAATTGTATTGTTTATGAACTTCATAAATTGTTGTGTCATAGCCTTCTTTAAAATCAAAAGTTTCTCCTGAATGAGTTTGAAATGTTTCAAGAATGTGATTCTCTTGATCATCTTGAGATAGAAAAACTTCTGGTTCATTTTTGTTTTCAGTCACATTATTTATTTCAACATCCTCGGTAGGCTCTTCAGAAGTTGAACCTTCAACAAAATTTTCTTGGAAAGGTGGCCTGATGTTTTGGTCAGGGACATTTTTCCCAATATTTTGGTTCTGATTTCTTCTAAAGTTTGGGTTTCTCACAACATTTTGATTATCACCAGAAGACTTTCTTTCGATTGTCTCCACTCTGTCTCCCAGTCTTTCCATACCTTTGATGATTGCATCCAGCTTTCTTTCAAAAGTTGAAGGTTCTTCATTCATAGGCATTCTTCTTTCGGCCCTAGCTCTAGCTCGTTTTTCTATGAGGTTTGCTTCCACACTAACCACTATGCTTTGCATCTCTTCTAGGGTTTGGGGGGCTCTTTCCCTAAGTGAATATGCTATGTCAGAGTCAAAACCATCAGGGAATTTAACCAATACTGAATCTGGAGGTGGTCTAAGGTTTTGAGGAACAATGTTGTAGGCTTTGTTAAATATGATGATGTAATCTTGTACTATTTCATTAGGTCCTCTTTTCAATTTTCCAAAGTCAGATAGGATCTGAAGAGGGTCTTTCTTCTTCTCCCATCTATTTAAAAATGACCTATATAGGGCTGGTAAATCAACGATACTGTTTGGAGCAAGGGCCCTGAACCATGTCTTGACTTCCCTAGTAAGACTCTGGACAAAAATTCTCATTCGAATGTCATCAGCATCAATTTCATAAAATTAAAAGTAATCAGTCATCCTTTTGGTATGTTGTTGAGATGTGTAAGGTCACGATGTGGGTCGTTAATATGCCATTATTATTATCACTTGTGAATGCTTATTCCACCCATTTCTACCATTCTTCATCATGTCATTTATTATAATTTATTATTTAAATCCATTTTATGATGATTTATGCTTCTATGAATGAATGTTATTTATTCTCCTTTATTTCTAATAAATTGATGATTATGAATTATTTTATCAATGATATTTTTAATAAGTTGGTTATAACATTATTCACCATTTTTAGCCTCCAAGGTAATTTCCAGATTGAAGATTTGATCATTAAAAGTGCCAACTCAGAAATGCGCTGGAATAAGGAGTGACAGTTTTGCGGTTGAGATTCTGAGCAAATGAAGACGAATCTGGAAAATCCGGAACATGGGTTTTTTCCAGAACGGACCCAATTAACTTTTTTAAAGAACGGTTTGCCCAAATTCGGCCTGTGTTGAGAGATTCGCAGAGTTCTTTAAGCACGATTTTCTCAGTTCTGTTGTTGCGGCCGTCCTCCAAATCTCAGCTGCAAAGCCAAATTCGCCTTCTTCTTGTTGATCAATTGGTTGGAAACAATCTAATTTTGTAATAGAATCATGTTGTAATTATCTCCATTGTAACCACTCTCTGCTCTCTTTGTATTTAAATCAGAACAGAGATCAAAGAGAGGGAGGACTTCAGGGATGGATTCGAATGAAGGATTGAGAGGATGAATTAGAAATTCAGAATTGAGGATGGCAGCGAGAACGGATAATGGCTGAGAGTTGGAAAGATTTCTCGTTGTAATCCATTGTACCTATGCTTCGATATTTTAATATAAATCTGGTTGTTGTTCATTCTGTTCATCTGAAGTAACCCAGCAGCATCCGCTGGCGGCTAAGGGCCCAGCCTCTGGTGGATTGTGCTGCTGCTGTATATTATATTCTTTTGTTTTATGCGTGGTTTGCTTATCAGTTTTATTTGGTAATCTGGTATGTTCTATTATTTTACATCATAG
The DNA here is from genome assembly GCA_034641835.2 of Pinus albicaulis. Classification (NCBI taxonomy): domain Eukaryota; kingdom Viridiplantae; phylum Streptophyta; class Pinopsida; order Pinales; family Pinaceae; genus Pinus; species Pinus albicaulis. Next base: position 49,932 of record JAXQQM020072688.1, on the reverse strand, counting down.
CTCTGTCACGTAATCTCATTTTCTGAGACAGAAATATCATATCGATTTTGCAACGCATTGCTGTTTCTTTAAGTGCTGATATAAATGGTTTTTACAGGATACCGTTGCTATTCAATTATGGAATGTCTGTGTTGTAACATTTGACCATTGGTATTATTGAATTCATCTTAGAAATTATATTTCCTTGCGATTGTTGAATTTATGAACGTTGTTGCTCCATTCTAAAAGACAGTCGTATTATTTATAACTAAGACTGACAAGTGGATTACCAAGATCAGATTGCTATTGAGGTGTGCCGTGTGTTAAGTTATTATGTATTTATATTTGACTTTCCAACGTTGTTTCATATTCTATCATTAATCAATGCTGTTCTATTTCCGTGTGCTGTCCGATTTATTCTTAGAGTAAAGATTGCTATTAATTTGGCTTTGCTGTTGTTTATTTCCATTAATTACAGTTTGCTGCCCATTTACTTTGTTGTTCCATTCCTTATCTGTTGTTCCATTTCCTGTTATTCGCATTATCCTTGCTTTGGTGTGAAGAACGATCTGAAACTGTAGTGGGCATTGGCATTTGCTGTCTAGTCTCCAGATTAATGATTTGTTCCTTGATTACTTTTGGTTACATCAGTTTCCAAAGGGATGAGTTATTGTTACTGGACCCTTGACTGATACATTGCTTATTTTTCCGAATGCATGATTTAAGTCTTAAAGTGCTTTGCTGTAAGTAGATTTTATTTCAAGCTTTCATTTACTTTTGGATTTTAAGCACTATACTGCAAAACATTACTCTTGAGTAAATAGCCGCCTCAGACTGAGTACACTCTTGAAATAAAAAGTCGTCCCTGGGTTGATAATTAATGTGAAGGTAATGAGGAGTTAAAAAGACCCTTTTTATCGCTCCACACACAGACATCAAAAGGGGTGATTTTACTCTGATAATCCTGAGGCAAAGCGGCAGGATTGCCTGGCAACCTTAACGGGGCATATCTATTGGCCATTGGAAGGTGTAATGGAATAACAGGTGATAATGGTCTGGAAGGAGTGGGTGGAGGAGTAGAAGGAGTGGCTTGGTTTTGAGAAGTTTGAGGAAAGGTAGCTGAGCTTGGGGAAACTTCAGTAATTACAGAAATGTTTGAACTTTCTTCAAAGGTCTGTTCAGATTGAATGGAGTTTTGTAAATGTCTGTCAAGATGATATGAAACAAATCTCAATTGTAAATCTTCAAGAAATAGTGGGTCTGGAACGAGCTTAGACAATTCAGATTCAGAAAAATTCACAAACAGAGATGTTTCAAATCGCTCATCAAAAGGGATTTCGTCAAAATATATAATCTTCACAGGACAGGAATGTGATCTAGAAAGAGGTCTGGAACTTCCAGAACTCTCTTGACTTCCTCTTTCAGAACTTTCTTGATTTCTTGTCTTCTAAGAATCCTAGGAATCAGATTTGGATTTTCAAATATCGGTGGTGGATTAGGGTCAGGATTTGACCTGGTATGACGAATCCTTTCTGAAGCCAGTTTTCCTAGACTTTATCTTTTTGATTTTTTGTTTTAAATAAAATGAAAGTACAACTTCAACAAACTCTTTAAGAAATTTAAGATTTTGGATTAAGATTTTCTCAAAGATTTATTGAACTAGAGAGTCTGATTGAATGTTTGAAACTAAAGTTCAGTTTATAAGCTAAACCAGAGATATATTGAAGCAGCATTTATTTACTATGCAGTTGCAGGGCAAAAGCATTTCAAAGGCTACCTGGCTGATCTTAAGACTCTGCCCATACCTTATAAGCAAACAATAGTAACAATAAAATGTTTCAGGTCCCCAGTATGGTCGCCACTATGTTATCACTCAGGTTTTCCTTGAAGTTGTGGAAAAGGAAAGTATACCCGAGGTAACCACAAACCAACCTTCGGATACAAAATCTAGCCAATCTGTATCCAGAGAGGGCTCTCTCTTTATGATTTAACTTTATTCTTAGAAAATTTTAGGCTAGTTATAAGTCCAAGAGTTTGTTTGAAAATGGTGGAATTCGCCAACTAAGGGCAAGGTTGAATATTTTCAGGCCATTGGGCTATGGAGTCAAAGGATGGCTTTACTGGATTAATCTTCTACACACAAGATGGCTTTGCAGGGCAAGATAGCCAAACAGAGAACAATTTTTAGGAATTAAAGTAGATGGAATGGGGTTTGAAGGGATGAACGGAAATCAAGAATCTTTCAACATATTCAAAGAAAGAAAATGAATGATTACAAATAAAGAGCAATTAAGAATTCTTTACTATAGCAATCAAAATGTTCAAACCAGCGAAACAAGAGCAATTAAGAATTCGTTGCTTATAACCAGTTTGGAAGAAAACATTTAGAATAACCGCAATTGAAAATCAGAGTACACTTAAGTAAGTTCTGATTTATTCTTTTATGTCAATTATTCAGAAATGAAACATAGTGATATTATAAACAGATATAAAATTTAAGACATAGAATACAAATACTTATTGAACTGCAGTCCGACACATGAATCCTGCAAAAAGTCCTGAGCTTCAAATTATCATCCAGTAAGCCACAAATAAATTTCTCCAAAGTCCTTTTATTCCAAAAACATCAATGTCACAGCAAAGTAGTAGAATCCACCCTCAATACTCCATTCGAGGGCTTATTTATACAAAAAATGATTGAAAATATCTCACAACAACATAGGAAATAATCTAGGGTGACTAACGAATAAGTTACAACATAAAGAGAGACAGATGGTCTCGTAGATAGGATAAAAAGAAACTGCTGGTGTGCTGTTTCCTCCTTTTATGCATGTGCTGGAGGCAGGTCCTACAATCTGGCTCGATGCTGTCCTTTTTGGTAATTCTTTTTTGACTGCCTAACTTCACTGATACTCTTCATTTCTACTGATACACTTTCAACTACCAAGCTGATACTCTTTAACCTTTGTTCATCTATTTATCTTTCACACTATAGTAAAAGGTAAAATTTTCCATATGAAGATGAATTTTACAAAATTTCTAACAGGTCTTCCCATCATTTTTCTTCTGCTATTTTGGTTCGTTGGAGTTTTCTTAATGTTTCATCAGCCTCTGTGTATCTAAAGAAATTGGGCTGATTTGGGAACAAATATCTTATTTCATGCTCAAGATGAAATAAATTCTTTAATCTGTCATAAAGATTCTTTCCTGTAGGCAATGTTGATTCTGATGAACTGATAGAAGAACAAGTTACATTGTGAGCATGTATGTCCAATCTATTAACATAAGTTCCCAAGTCCATTATTTTGTCTTCTGAAATCATAGGACTGGGAAAACCGCTGGCTAATAAAACATTAAACCTTTCTTTGAAGGCAATGATCTCTTCTTGAATATCTGAGCACTTACGTTCCAGATTTTGCATAAGAGTTCTCTTAGTAAAAACTCTTTTTATTTCTAAAATTGTACCTGTTATGTCCTCAATTCCAAGCTCTGCAAGCTGCTGTCTGGTCTGGGTGTTTAAGAACTGTATGAGTTGATTTTCTTGTTCAGGTCTGTCTCTCAATTCTTCTCTTGTTTTGTCAATTTCCTCCAGAGCTATTTTGACCAAGTCATTTTGTTCAAAGATTATTTGAATGAAGGACTAAATATCCTTTATTGACTGAATAATGTTATTCCAAAGAATTTCATTGATTTCTCTCAAAGGCTTCTCCAATGAGAGATCATTTTCTAAAGCTTTAACCAATTTTTTCAGCCTTTTGATTTCTCTTGTATGGTCAGCAACAGTGTTTTTTGACATATCATATTTTTGTTCCAAATTTATGAGCTGTAACTTTGTAGATTGAAGTTCTGTTACTCTAAGTTTTAAACTTTCCATTTGTTTCACTAATTCTTCAGAACTTAAACTAGAAGTATTCACCTGTGATGGGTCTGTTTGCTGGTCTGTTGTTGTTGTACTTATACCTATAGTAGCCTCTTTTGTGGATGTCTGAATAGTAGACTACTTTTCTTTCAATTCTTGCTCCAGTTCTTTTTCTGTTTCACTTAGTTGCTCATTCATTTTCGGGAGCAACTCCATCATTTCTTCTTCTGAATTTTTCTTCAATACTTCTTCAGTTTGAGGATGCCTTGAAGTTGGTAATTTCAATTACTTCATCAATGCAGCAATGTCATCATCCTTCTTTTTAATCAGTGCTTCAATGCCTTTTATATCTTTGGGATTATGACCCAAATGATGATTATTTCCTCCAAAGATTTTATTATGTTATCCTTTGCTTGAGAAGAAGCTTTTTCAATCTGCAACTGGGTACTTGTATTATTCAAAGAATCTTGCAATCTATGAGTTGCCATTGCTTTGTCAGTAAGGGTAGAATATATCATTTCTCCAGTTTGCTTGTGTAATTCTATATGGTCCAATGGATGAATATCTTTTTCTAGGACCTCAAAATTGGTCCTGATGTAGTCAGCTGCTGTCTGTGGTTTTGGCACTTTAGATTTGAAATGGCTCATTAACATTTTCCCTTGCTGAATGTCAAAAGCTGACATTAATCTCTCTTGATTTTGTGGAGCCATTTTAAGATACTGATTATACACCTGCATCCTCAATGGATCATTCTTTGCTTTTATACTGATAAATGTCTTTTTTATGTCTCCTGCATCTGTCTTTGGCTGTTTGAATGAAGACACTTCAGTGCTTAACTGTCTTTGTATTTCCTTTCCTTTATGACCTGTATATGTTTCACTAACTGAACCAGTTAGCCTTTCTTCATCAAAGATTTCCTCAATAGATTCCACTTCTGGAAGTGGATTCAGTTTCTGCTTTTTAGCCTGAGGTTGTTGTGAAGATTCCTTGGGAGGAGTAGGATCTTTAACTTGTCTTTTCTTGCATTTTTCCACATTAGATGGAGTCTGCAAATTTGAAACTTCAGGGTGATTGAATTGAATAGGAGAAACCGGTGCTTGATCTTGTGCCTTAGAAGTTTGAGGTTTTTCTGTCATGGTGAATGTTTCAATGACTTGTACTTCTGGTTCTTTCTCTTTACCTTTGGATTCAACTGCAATTGATGGAATGTTTTCTTGTAAATTCTGCTGAATAATACCAACAGAAGAAGTACCAACCTCTGGTCTCTGTACCTGTGTAAAAGAATCCAAGTCAAGTATTTTTGCAAGATCTTTCATAACATTATTTATATCAACCTGCTCACTATCCTGCTCTATCAAAGTTCCTTCTACCCACTCATCTGTATTAGCATACTTTTCAATTTCAGGGATTCTTCGATGCATGTAGGGTGCTGATTTATTTTTCATCATTTTGTCACAAATAAAGTTGAATGGGTCATAGGGTACCCAATGGAAACTTTTCTGCAATATGTAATGATCCTCTAATATCTTTTGATCTTCTTCCCCTCCATCCCTAGAATTGCAGATAAATGGACCTAGTTGGCTCTTTATCCTGAGTTGAGCCTTTTTCTTGGCATTACAGAAGTGAATTATATCTGAATTGTTCATTTGTCTGAAATACTCAAGTGCAAAAAGTCTCATTGGAACATATCTGGTTAACTTGAAAGGGCTCAATTCACATCCATAAATTCTAATTTCAGTATGATTCTGATAGAAGTACCAGTCACCTATCTTATACTGTTTTGAAAGCTGAAGGATTTTCCTGAATTCATTGCTGAGTCTTGGAGGGGCAACTCCTGTCAACAAGGTAGTTGCAGGATGTATGAAAAGTTCAATGAACTCATTATAAGAATAGGGAGAATCTATGGAACAATGAGTAATGGCTGACCAAAAGATAACAGATCTTGGATTCCCTCGGGCATCAAGTTTTCTGATATGGAAAGGGAAAGTTTCAGACTCGTAATAAAGCATGAGATGGTAAATGACAGTAGAATATTTGAATACTTTATCGTTCTCCAATTTCATGAATTGGTCATGCATTTTATCTGCAATGAAAGATGCAAAGTCATACCTGACAGCAGGAGGCTGTCCAGGGGTGAACGTAGAAAATAACATGAGGGTTAAATGATCAACATACTCACTGGTATTAAAACCCATTATGAAAGATATCATACTCAAAATATTTTGCCCTTCTTCAGTAAAATAAACACTAGCATAAGGGGGAGAGCCTTTGGGCTGGTATTCTGGCCACATGAAAGCTTGGCAAATGCGGGTTAACTCCTCATGAGATAATTTAGTGGATTTCTCCAATAACTCTCCCATGGTCAAAGGAGTAAGGGCTTCACCAGGCTGAAAATGTAACATATCATCGATGGACTGAGCAGTTATGGAGAAAAGGATATTCTGGCTTGGGGATAAAACTGCTCTTTGATTTGGGTCATAATTAGCATGACAATAATGGATAATTTCAGGAAAGATATGGACTGAGGGGAAAAGGTACCTAGGAAGACCAGACTCCCATAACCCAATAATATATGAGCCATTCAAATAATTGTCTCTGCAGCGACAATAAATTCGAAGGGGATTTTCAGTAAAATTCAAGTCCTTTATTTGAAAATCTTTGTCCACTAATGATAAGTAATCCAAATCTCTATGGGGGGCATTCAATGGAGCTACATTCAGGGCCAAAGGAACTTCCATTTTGGTTCTTGTGTATTCAAAGTGGAAATTTCGGGGGTTTTTCACGGAAACGGGCACAATTTTAGTTTTGAAGATGAAATTTACAGCTTTCTGTGGACGCAATTGAAATTCTGAGGAAAGAGAAGACTCAAAATACTCTGTAACAGTTCTTTGGTATAGAATTTTAAACGAACGGCATGATTTCACAGAGTTTGAAACGGGAAATGATGTAAATACCTGTTTTTAGAAGGAAACCCGTGTTTAACAGGTACTGATGGACGACGGATGGACACTTGAATACTGGAATGATGGGGGTCTTCAGTAAATTCTATTAATGGCAGTTTAACAGTCGATTTTTAAATTTTCAGTGTGGAGGGCGCAATCGCTTTCAACATACAGAATGAGGAAAAATGCGCGAAATTTGTTTTATTTGGAAAGTCAAAGGAATTTTTTATTATTTTTATGGGATGACGTCATGGCATACGATGGACATGTCACGGGGAAATGGGCGGTAAGCGGTAAATTCCGCACCGCTTTTGGGAGCAGGCGGTTTTCCGCAACTTGGCAGCGATTCCACTGGTTGAATGACACGTGGTAGGGACACTGTTTGGAAACCGCTCCCATTTCGCACGTTAATTGTCGGACAAGGGATGGGCAGCGGAATGTTTGTGGGCCATAGATCTCGAATGGGAGGATCGAACGGTGGTTCGAAAGGGAAGTGGCGGGGAAGTTAATGTGCGGGCCCAACGGGTTTTATTATGAGTTAATCATTCCGGGAAGCTTTTGATTGGCAGAGGGGGAGGTTATTAATTAACCCAGATGATTAATTAATCTCAATGGTTTATGAAGGGTCGGGGTTACGGATGGGTTTCGGGTTTTATTTTTTCCGTTTAAAACATATAAAACGTATGTTTTAAACTCTTTTTCAATATTTTTATTATATGGTAATAAACCGATGTGATTTGTTTACCATAGGGGCGGGGATAGTTATATAATGATAATTTTTAACCAAAGGGAGTATATATCGGGTTTTTTGTTTAAACAACTAGGGAATAAATACTTTGGTTAAAAATCATAATAAGTGGGTTTTTTGGATATTATAAAAGGGAGTTATATATATATAGGAGAAGGTATTTTGACTAAGGATTTATTAAAATAAAATCAATTGTTAATATGACAAAGGGACAAGGAAAACTCAAAATACTTTACACAACTAAGAAAGTGAAGATTTCTGAAGCAAATTTCATTATATCAACTTCAACACTTAGATTTAGAATAGTAAGTAATTTTGAGGGGATTTTATGAAATATGGCATGATTTTCCTAAGTAAAATGAGATTTTACTTATGAAAAGATTTAAAGTGAATAAGTGTAATGAGGAATAATCTCAAGTATTAAGGTCTTTTCAATTATTGGGCCGAGGGTTCGGTCCCTCCAAAAGTCAAGGAAATGCCTTGAGCCCCTTTAATCTTCAAATACCTTAGCACTTTGGGGAAATTAGTAAAACTTTTAGGGAGAAAGTGAGATGGGAAGTTAATAATTTTGACTTTGCTTTCTGTGAATTTTTCCAATGTAGCATCTTCCTTTGCAATTTGTGATGAAAGTAAAAGATTAAACACATTTAGCACCATCATTCATCACATGAAACTTTGCAACACCATCTACCTACCCTATCTACTTTACTCTACCATTTTATCTTCTTTATTAGGGTGCACTTAGGCTGGCAAACCCTTATCAATCTTCTTTTCTTTTACATGGCAAATCTATCTAATTCTACACTTATTACATCCAAGGGCTCATATTAAACTGTTGAGCACCTTTTATTAACTCTACCTATCTACTTATCTGCCAAGATTAAACTGTTTGGTCAGATATTTATTCTCTATTCTACAACATGAAATTGAAACATGAATGAGTCAAGTTTAAGCAGTTTGACTCTTCATAAATTGTGGCAAAAGTTTGACAAGCTGCACACAATTGCTTTATTACAGAACATGAAATAGTAGTGGCACTTGGATTTGCACACTTTCCTTGGTCTTTTTGTTGTTTGGGGTTCATTTCTTTCACTTTTTTGACCAATTTATTTTTCTTACCCTTTGATTTTTCTTTTAGGGTATACCCTCTTTACATTTTTTAAAATTTTTTGATTTTTTTATTTTTCAAGAATATGGAACACCTTTGCTCAAGAAAAAGGTTTGAACATATTCCATAGTTCAATCAAGACAATCATGAAAAATGACACCTATTGGTATATGAGTCTAACATATCCAATACTTCCACCACACCCATTCATACCACCGCTGTGCAAACCACTCCACTTCATCCTCCACCTCCTCTCACAAACCCTCCTCTTGTAAATCCTCCTTGGATCTGATTAGTTCCCATCATGGCAGCATGGTATGCCCCCCTAGTACTACCACAACCTCTAGTACCTTTACCAAATGACTACCAATCCATTATTCCCCACTTTATCGGAGCTGAATCTACCACTGCCCAAAAACATGTAGATAGGATGAATGATGCCTTTGACTACATGGAATTAGAAGAAGAGACCATAAAAATGTGGATCTTTGCCCAAAGCTTAGGATGAGAAGCCAAAAAATGGTTCAAAAGATTGACTCCTAACAACATACATGATCTCCCTTCCCTCTACCAGACATTCATAAACAAATGGAAAATTAAGAAAAACCCTCTTTGAATCCTCTCAGAATATAACAACCTTAAGAGAAATGTCGAGGAAAGTGTCCAAGGCTATTGCACTAGGTTCAACAGTGTGTACAATGCTCTCCCACCTCGTATGAAACCCTCACAAGCCCTAGCACTATTAAAATTTCCAGAAGGCTTTGATCCATACATGACATACCAATTGAGAGAGAGAGACCCCTTGACTTTAGAAGAAATGCAAAGGGGAGCTGTGAGTGCAGAGGCCAACTTGATTGAAAAGAGGGCTAGGATGAGATCAGACAAGAGGGTTACCTACAAAGATGAAACCATCCCCTCAACTTCTTCATCTGATGCCAAGATTGACAACCTAGTTAGAACAATGGAGAGAATGATGGAAAGGATAAACTTGAGTGAAAGAATATCTCCTAGAGAAAACCAAGAAAATCCCCAAAACAGAAATAGGTATCCAAACTTCAGAAGAGACCCTCCCCAAAACAGACCAAGAGACAATGACCAACAAATTAGGCCTCCTTTCCAAGACAATTATGTAGATGAAGAGGAAAGAGAGACTGAAGAACCTGAAGAAAACCATGTAAACTTGATAGGTTCTAATAATGAGGGTGATGTTTTTCTCACTGAAGAAGAACAAGGTTTCTTTTCCTCAGATCAAACTGAAACAAACTATGAGGATTCTGAAGACTACCAATTAGGATTTGAAAATGCCATAATGGAAGTCCATAGGCAATATGACCTTATGAGCAAAAGGAACCAAGAAACTTCCAAGAGAAACCAAATAGACATTGCTGTTAGGAAAACCCTCGAAAATAATCCGAAGAGGACAGCAGACAGTACCAACACCATGGCTAAGAAATCTAATCCAAACAAAGACAAAACTAACCAGCAAAGTGGTGACCCAAGCTACCCTAGTGCATCTACTAGTAGCCCTGAGAAAACTCTTTAGTCCAAAGTCCCAAATCAGATTTAGCAAACTAAACTTGTAGAAAATATCATGGCTGAAAAAACTGATGTAAATATGTCCAAAACACAAGTAACTTTCAGTTTTAAAGGAGAGATTTCTAAAATCAAGATAACCATGCCTCTCACTGAACTAATTACCCAAGACATGTACAGGTCTCAAGTTCTGAAAGTTTTGAACATGGGAAATGATACCGACACTCTACACTTGACTGAAGACAAACCAGAGCTATTGTTTGGGCTCGAAGTAGAAGGAAAATACCAAGAAGGAGCTATTCCCCCTTTTTATGTTAGCCTAAACATACATGAAAAAATCTTACATAATGCCATGCTAGACTCTGGTGCCTCTCACAACCTCATGCCAAAGGTAGTGATAGAGATATTATGCCTGGAAATAACCAAACCTTACAAAGACCTGTATTCCTTTGATTCAAGCAGAGTCAAGTGTTTGGGCTTAATCAAGGATTTATGTGTCAATTTGGCACAAATCCCTGCTAAGGGCCTTGTTATGGACATAGTAGTGGCTGACATTCCCCCCAAGTATGGCATGATTTTATCTAGATCTTGGGGAGCCAAAATTCAGGGGAACCTTCAGCTAGACATGTCCTATGCTACCATCCTTGTTTTTAACCAAATAAGGAGATTATACCGAGTATCACACATGAAGTATATGGTTAGCAGTCAAGAGAGGCCAAACAACACACCTCTTTATTCCATCCATTCAGATCTTGATTCATTCATCTTATGTAATGAAGAGGACATTGATGAGCAGGTAAGTGAAATTGAGATAGATCTAGACATACTACAACATTCAAAACAGTCACTGCATGAGGAACTCAACAGCCAAAACTCTAGCAGCCCCCAACAACAACATGATGGCAAAGTTGAACTTAATTTTCTACAACTTGAAAGTAAAATTGCAAAACCAAAACTAAGCTTAGAATCTGAACAATTTTTCTCAAATGAAACACAAAAACCAAAAACAGAACCATTTGTGGCATCTACCGAGGTTGACATCAAAGAATACAACATAGGCAGCCTAGAAAAACCTAAAATGATCAGGTTATCCAAAACTCTATCACCTCACATAAAACTGAAATACATAAGACTGTGCAAAGAGTTTGAGTATGCTTTTGCATAGAGTGTTGAGAGTTCAAAGACTTTTGACACAAAAATTGTTCAAAGTATGATCCCTTTTCAGAAAAACCATAAATCTTTGAAATAGATTATGTCACTAAGAAAGAAAACAAAGGGGTGTAGGCTATATATAGACTTTATAGATCTAACCTCACTGAAGAACAAATACCCTTTTTCCAAGACAAATTATACACTGCAAGGGGTAGAAAGTTCTAACAAGATGTCATTGCTTGATAGTGTTTCAGATTAAAATCAGGTGATAATACTTCCAACTGATTAGAATAAAGCCACTTTCAAAGTACCTTGGGGTATCTACCTGTATGATCAAATGCCTTCTGGGTTAAGGAGTGCTGAAGCTACTTTCCAAAGGGCCATGGCTCCTGATTTGAGTTACTCCACCATGATATACATTGATGACATCATTGTTTGTTTTAAAACTCATAAAGAATACCTTGTTCACCTAAGAGGGACCTTTAACAGAGACAAAGTTCACAAGCAAGAATCAATGAGAAGGTACAAAGGAAAACATGACAATTTTCAGATTTTGCGGAAAAATCATCACATCATGCATTCAAATAGAGGTAACAATGTTTTATGTTTACAAGAGATGAATGCAAAAGAGTTGCTTGTGGATCTTGTTGATGACAGGATGCTCAAGTACTATCAATGTCAAAATCCCTATTTTGAAACTTTCATTCATTGTACATAACATAGCTTGATGAAAGAATAGAAAAAAAAAAAAACAGAAAAATTGAAAAGAGGGAAGATTTGAAAAAGAGGTACAACCCCATACCCAAAAAATAGTAGTACTGAAAGTGTGCAAGCCTAAATGCCACTACTTGTTCAAAAAGAAGGTCTTGTTCAGTCATCTAGCCTAATCATGGCTGAACATGTTTTAAATTTGTGCTGATAGGTTAGTGAAAGAGAGCTTGTCAAAACATCTAAACTTGACTTGTCAGTAGGAATGGATTAGGAAGAAAAGATATTGGTTCTCCATGCTCAAATCTGAACCAAAGAGAAAGATGGGGAGGCTTAACAAATGATAGATCACAGCCCTCATGTTTCTAGTTTTGTTTTTACAAAAATAATGTTTGTGTGCAATTTGTCCTAATGCCGCAGCCCATGGTAAATCAGATTGCCTAATCCTGGTTTAAACCATGTTTTCAATTACATGTCAATAGCTTAGAGAATGAAGTTTGTCAAAAAGCTTAATCTTGACAGTCAAATAGTCTAGGTAAAGAATAGAAGGGTTAACTAGCATCTGTCCCGAACTTAAAGTTCTCTTGAAAGTGATAAGGGTACAAGTAAATAGTTTGTTTTTGCTTTCAAAAGAAAAAGAATGTCAAGGGTTTGCCGGTCAAGTGCACCCAAGGAAGAAAAAATGTTAGGCAATGAGCAGAATAGTGAAAATGAGGTTGAAATAATCATGTTTTCCATATTACGGAGATCATAACTTCAAAATAAACATTAGCAAGTGAAAGAAGGAAAATCGCCAAATGGATGAGACGCGGGTCTTCATAAGCAGTACTTGGTATATAAAGTTCTAGACACCTCTGAAAAGAGCTTCCCTCAGTTCTTAGGCCATTGTTAGTCATCGTCTTTCTTTTTTAGCAGATGACTAATTGCTTGTCCTAGATTTCTAAAAACAAGATTCATGAATATTGTGAGTTTTAGAAATCTCACTACCTTCATTATCCTTAGGATAAAATTTTCACTATTTCACTATTCTATCATGTCATGGTCAGCTTACCACTCCTAGAATACCCCTCATGGGCTCATGCCACTCAACTTCATCCTATTTTCCCACTGATGACCACACACTATGTTTTCCCTTTATCTCACCCCTCCACTAGCCCACTAAGATTACCAAACAACCTACTCTTTCCCATATTCACCATATGCCTCAAGCATTGATGATCTCAAAAATATCTCTGTAGGCTTTTTAGAAAAATCAAGTACATTGGATTTTGGATCTTCAATACATCAAATGGTCAAAAGCTTTGTTTTTCATACTTGAAGACCCCAAGCCAAGCTTTTAGTCAAATACCAAGTCAAAGAACCTCCCACTAGGTCATTAGAGTTTCATAGGTTGTAGGGTTGTCTTTGGTGTTCTAAATCACTATTTTTCATGTGCTAAGAAGTTGAATCAAATGAGAAAGAAGGTTAGCACATGATTTTCCAAGATATATCAAAAAGGTCTTCAAGGAAGACCTCCTTAATCAAGTACAAATTCTGCAAAAGACAACTATTCATTTTGACATTTCTACAGGAATGTCAAGGTGGCTATCAGCAGAAAAAATTGTTAAGAGGCCTGCTCCTCATTAGAAGATATACTCAAGAAAATGGAAGAGGAGACAGCCTATGTTCAAGGAAAATTGGGTTTATAGATCGATTGGACCAACGGTGTATCAGAGAAAGGAGCCAATGTAGAAAATCACATGGATAGAGTCACACCGAGCACAACCAAGCATGAATTGAAGATTTTTAGGAAACTATAAATCAAGGGAAAAATGTGAGGTGGGCTGGAACGAAATGAATGAACTTGAAAGGGCTATAGATAAATTACAAGACAACACTAATAATTCTTCTCTAACATCCCAAAAACCTAAGGTTTTGCAAAGATAGGCAAAGGGAGATAAAATAAAGAAGATATACCTCCATGATGACAACAGGCATAAGGTTTGAAGGGATTGTTGAAGGTGACCCCCATGATTTGCCAAGGTAAAGTATCTCACTGCCTCAAAGGGAAAGAATGCAAAGAATATCATTATAAATAAGGTCAAGCTCCCACTTTCAGTAATTTACACTGAATGATCAGAGGAATAAAATCATAGGGTTGAGTTTCAAGATAGGAAAAACAAACTGATTGTGAAGTTCCTGTTGTGTAACTAAATGTGTCAAACACTAAGAAACATCAGAAAACTCAAATCAATATGTCATGGCACCTACAACAATCCAGAAGTGGCAAAAAAGGAGATATGGCAAACATGATTATGGTCATTTTAAAAAGTAAGTTTGTCATGTCCAAAAATCAGTGAGAGGGAAAGAAACCATGTTTTTCAAGTCACCCACGCTCATAAATATTAAAGGGGGTATAAAAATTATTTCAACTTCACAATGCAATAAAAAGAAGTTTTGACAATGCTAAGCAAGCTGCCACCAAAGGAAAAAGAGCCATTTAAAATTTTTCAAGTCACCTACTGTTAAAAGGTCAAAAAGATATCAGTCAAAGTGATAAAGGGACTAAAAAAAACATTAGAAAGTGGGTTTTCAAGAGATAAATTTGTTTTCCTAAGACTATAAAAGAGCATTTTTTTTATCACTCAGTTCATTTCTCACTTGAAAAAAAGAGTAAGGATCCTTCAAGAAGAAATTTCTGAGTTTCAGTCTAAATCTGGGCAAGGTTACCTGGTGCTACGCTTTGGAGCAAGCGTTGCGCTTAGAGCACCCAGCGTTGTGCTTAGGGGAGATTTCCCATTGTAAAAATACAGTGTGCTACGTGTGCAAGGGAGTGCATTGTGCTTACAGATGGGTGCTACCCGTTCGCCCAATTTTTCCCGACAGGCAGGGCATCGTGCAACGCTGCGCTCAAGAAGAGACCTGACAGGCCCAAATATCTACTCGGTGCTACATTTAGAGGGTCCGACATGCCCAAAACCCATTTAGCACTGCGTTTAGGAGCCCAGCAAGCCTGCACACGGGTAGCACTGTGCCCAGGAGGACCAGACAGGCACATGAAACGACCAGCAGGCCTACACACGGGTAGAGTGTTGCGACCCGATAGCGTGTTCAAGCAGTGCCCCTAGAGCAGAAGCCCTCTCTTTCTTGAAACAATTTTCCAAAACACAAGGGAACAACCTCCAAGCTGCCTTTAAGAACCTGCAAACAAGTTAAAGGTTGGTGGATGCTGATTTTCCTTATCCTCCAAGTAATTTTTATTATTTAAATGTTAGAGGAAATTGACTAAACCATAGTCACTAAAAACCATAGGTCCTCATGGAAAACAACCTTTTTTGACCTCCAAACAAAAAATTATCAGTTAAGGGGAGTGTGAATTAGGTTAATTGCAGTCAATTCAAGTTAGCCCTCCTCCAAGATCAAAGAAAATCAGTCATAAACCCACACCTCCATCTCACTCATTTACAAGAGCTGCCCTCACCATCTTTCATTACACTCCTACCAAGATTTACAAGCAGGCCTAAGTTTTTCTAAAGGCCACACCAATCACTGTATCAAGAGAAGAAGGGAGTGTCAGCAGTAAATAAGGCCAAGTGCCTATGAGGAAAAAGCATAAGGGTGGGAAGTTTAACAGATTTGAGCCCCAAAACACTGTGGATATTACTGCCTCTCCCATGATTCTCACATGCTTTCAAAATGTAGGGTGTTTCCAGTTTTGTGAGAAGGTCCAACAAGTGCATAGTTACCCTGAGATCACTAGGTTTTTTTTCCTCAACCTACACCATAAACAAGTAATTATTGCAGGGGTAGACTTTGATCTATCATCAGATACAATTTCCCATGCTACTGGACTTACTGATGTTGGTGAGAAATGGTTCAAAAGGGAAAAGTTGGACATGAACTGCTATGAGCCATTTATCAAACCTAGGTACAAAGAAGGTTGCAAAACCATTTTCCCTTTCTCACACTTACTGGACAGGTATGCACCCTTAATGAAGGTCATCGTGAAATATTTTACATGTGAGGGGAGATACTCTAGGCTCTACTCCTACCATATCAGATTACTCACGCATTTTACCAGGGTTAAAATGCTTCATTTACCTTACTACTTGTATAGGAGTATCGACAAGATGTCTTTTGTTGTCCGAAGGAGGAGTTATTCCCAGAAAATGCATAGTTTGTTCCACCACTCCTTGATCAATACGATGGTGCTACATCAGCTGGAGAAAAAAGGCATACCTTGGGAGGTGTTCATAGCTCATGAAGTATTCACAAGCCCTCAGCCCCATCATCAACCAAATTTACCCTCATCATCTCATCCTCCTCCATCCACTCCTCCATCACCTCCTATTGACCATGACTCATCATCTACCCAAGTATCCTCTCCTCAACAAAACCTCCCTTCCCCATCTTCTCTTGATGCATCAGATCAAGAAGGAAGTGGCAGTAAACAGTCAAGCCAAAACGAGGGTGAGGATGACAATGATTCAAACCAAAATGAAGATGAAGGTGATGATGAGTTGAGCCAACAAGAAGTAGACAACATGGAAATAGAGGAGGCTGATGACAACAAATAAAAGGAAGAAGCTGATAGTGGGAATGGATCAAGAAAATTTGAACAAGAAATAAGAAATGAAGCAGAGGCCATGGAGGTGGATGATGATGAAAAAGAGGTAAGTCATGAAGAAAGTAGCAATCACACTAAAAATATTGAGGATGAGGAGGAAGAGGATAACATGGGTACAAATGAAGCAAGTAACCAAGAAGCAGTGGATGATCCTGAAGAAAGCAGTGAGACTAAGAGCCCTAATGACATTCAAAATAGTGAGGTTCTTAGTCATGACAGAGATGAGGGAAAAGATGAAGAGTGCAACCAAAATGAAGATAATGACTATGTAGAAAACGAAGAAGAGGCTGAAGATATTCATGACTATCATGAAAACAGTCATGAATACAGTAAAGAAAATCAAGAGGTTGGCATCCAAAATAAAGGTCACAGCAATGATGAAGGTAGCTGCAATGAAGAACAAGATGAGAGTGCACAAATCAGTGAAGAAGCCAGTAGTGAGGCTAATGTTGAAGGTAAATAGGTAAGTAGCAGTCCAGGTGATGAAAAATAATACATAGAGACAAATGATGACAGCCATGAGGAGGA
Source organism: Pinus albicaulis (assembly GCA_034641835.2). Classification (NCBI taxonomy): domain Eukaryota; kingdom Viridiplantae; phylum Streptophyta; class Pinopsida; order Pinales; family Pinaceae; genus Pinus; species Pinus albicaulis. The sequence continues at coordinate 32,769 of JAXQQM020072688.1, read as the reverse complement.
CACCAAAATTAGCCAAATTGAACCTTTTCCCTTGGCATACCACAGAGGAGAAAGACATGTGTTTTTTGCCTCTAAAAGGAAAGGGGCCATGACTTCTACTCCTATTAGGCCAAAGGAAAAAGAAAAGGTAAAGGCAAGGGTAAAATCAAAGATAATGGAAAAGGAAAGATAAAAGAAGAAGAGAAAGGCCAGCATGATGTAGAACATGAATTTGACCTCATTGAACTTGACAGTGATAAGGAGGATAAAAAGAGGGCCAATAGCATACTACTTCAAAGAAAGAATGCAAAGATTAATGAACTACAAAGGAGCCTTGGCATGGCATAATAAATTATTTATTATTACAAGGATGAGCACAAGCATATGAAGAGGATGCAAAGGGACCTTGGCCTACAGAAGAAGATGGCCAAAGACTATGTCTTGAAAAACAAACTTGCTAATGCCAAGCTCAAAGAGGCCCTCACTGAGATTCAATCACTCAAAGAGGAAAAAGACCAAGAAAGCCTTGGAATATTGGTTGAAGTTTCTCTACAAGCTTCTCAAACCCCATGAGGGAGACATCCACCAATTTTGAGGAATTTTTGACAAATTTTGGTTTTTTGTGAATTTGGAGGCCTCTAAGTGTAGCACCCCTGGCTACGCTTTCATCTTAGGCATCCTCAGAGGGTGAAATTTAGATTTTTGGAATTATCACATCTAGTACAATATGCTCACCAAATTTTAGAGCATTTTTTACCCCTCAAAAGGCCAAAAAACACCTCATTTTCACCTTTCTGCCTCATTTTCAGGTCTCGCACTATGCCTAGTATAGTTTTGGGAATTTTACACTAACTTAAAACTTTGGGATGGGTTACTAGTGATCAATTATAATTCTAAGGAAATTTTTGGAAATTAGACTCAACAGGATTTCCAACGGGCCATCACGGAGAGAATTTTGACATTGGGAAGGTCACCAAAAATTGGCTGCAAGTGGACCTATTTTCTGCCTGTGAAGGCGCTGCGCTTATAAACTTCACTACGTGTTTTTGGCCAAAAGTCAACAAAAAACACTCATTAATTGAAAAATGATATTTTAATGTTTTTTGAGGTAAATCACTCTAAAATTAGGTGCTAGGAGTTATTTTGGAATTTATTTCATGGGATATTTTGTGCCTTGGGCCTTGCATGGTCTCTTCGGCATTTATGACATTTATGAGTGATTTTGACATTTTCCAACCCTATCTAGGGTTTTTTCCCTCCTTTGCTAAATAAATAGAGCATGAGGGCTTCATTCTAAAACGTTGGCATTTGATAACTCTTTGGAGAAATACATAGTCTTTTGGAGGTTGAAGAGAAATTGGTGTTGTGGAGCTTGTGAATGGCTTGTTTTGCTTCTTCTTTGGAGAAGGTGTTAGGGTCCCATGATTTGGGCGATTGGTGGATTTGGGCGATTGGCAAGCCAAATGGCAGGTGTAACATCTCAGGCAAAACATGACCGAAGGACCTGCTTCTTGGACTCGAGAGGGCTCTATATAATATGTAAAAATCCTGGACATTGTTTGCTTATGGTGTTTGTTAATGGGCTGGTTATGAAATAAGTTTTTATTTTTGTTTTTAGTTGTGAGGGGATAAAAGCTGATCAAATATATAAAATGGGTAACAAGAAGTTAGATCAGAATATAGATTTCTATGGGGTCGAAAAGGTCAAGAAAGCTATCAGACAGTGATACAAGGCTGTTGAAGGGCCGATTTGATTCAAGGTAGAAAGGATCTTTGGGAAAAATGGAATAAATGGACATCAAGTTTGTGAACAACAAAGAGTTTCAAGCATAACTAGTTTAATAGATAACATAAACATGGTAGGGCAAACCATTAATCATGCAAAATGTAACTATAAACTAATCAATACATAGAAACAAACATTCAAGCCATGCATAGAAGTATAAGACCCTCTAACTTTGGGAAATGGCTATCAGACTTTGGGGAAAACACTTAAGACAGACTAACAACTTTAAAACACTATGCCGGAATGCCTAAACACAACACTTCAAGTTATTGGGCACTTTGAACAACCAGATTCGCATAGTTTAGGCAAAGGGCTAGATCGGAACTAGGCCTCCTTGGTTCAACAAGATGATAATCTAATCAGTCAAAGAGATAGTTTCATAGATGGGACTATGGACAGTCATAGGTAAGCAGGGCACACCATACATCCTACTTAACATGCATAGAACTATGAATGAAACTAGCAACAATATCCTCAAGTTATTAAAGAGCAGTTAAGAATTCTTTAATGTGACTAAGGAGGAAGAAAACATGAAAGGCTATGAAGATTCAGGAAATTTGAGGTGGCTCCATGGGCATATCTCAAATTTATTCTCTACTGATCTATAGCAAGCAAAAAATATGTATCATGAATGAAAACTAGAAGACAACAACAAAGCAAGAGACACTATACCATTCTACCAAGTCATGGAATCCATCAACAATCCTTCTTCATTCATCCAAGAACATCCAAGAGTCAATCCAAAAGCATAACACAAGTATTTCCTTCAAAGCTCATATGACCAATATATTGCTTCTCTTCTCAATTTCAGCCTTGTTTACAATGAGAGCTTGTGGAATAAATAGGCTCAAGTGAGGAAAACCTCATGGTTCAACGTGCATCCTCATTGGCCTAATCAAAATATCTAAACTTGTCCTTGAGGCTTTGCAAAGCCCAAGGCACAAAATATCCCAAAAAATATCTAAAAAATGCTAAAAATGGAAATTATATTGACTTTACATCATTTTTCATGTGCAAAAATAGCTAAACGCACATTTGGAAAAAGCAGATTTTAGAGGTTCAAAAATTACAAAAATACTTCAAATTTATATCAGAAAAAGGTCCCCTGACTTGCCGGAAACATTTGGAAGCCTTCCTGATGTCGAAACGAGGCTCATGATAGCTCGTTGGAAAGCTATGAGCATCTACTTTCCGGTGCAACTGAAATTTATCCAATCCGATGCCCAAAAGTCCTCCAAATCTGCACCTGTGTGTAAAAAGCCAGAAAATTACAGTCTGCTGATAGACCGGGCAGAGTGTGCAAAATGCGAGCCTTTTTCGCTGTTTTGAGGGGGCAGATGATCTCCAAATGCTCTGAAAATCGCTGAGGACATGCTCATGAAATTATGGCATCTGATGATACCATTCTCCTCCCTTGATGAATCCTCAAAATGAAATGGCGAATTTATGAGTTTTTGATCAAAAACTCAAAAATGCCAAAAAACCAAAAGTTGTCAAAATGGGCCCAAAATTGGTATGCATGGCCCTCAAGGGTCCTTGGCAACATGCTCTGAAGCTGAAGCAAAAATGTCAAGCGTTGATATGCCTTTCTTCTCTTTCCGTGCCGGGCGCTTCCCCTTTTCTTCCTTCAGTTTCTCTTGGGTGGCCTTTAGCTTGCGTCGGGCAAACTGATTCAACTTTTGATAGTGTTGTGTCATCTTCCTTTGCAGCTCCAGGTCTCTGTTTGCCTTTTCAAGCTTCATCTCCAAGTGTTTATTGGCTCTTTCTAGCCATGCCTCCTTATTTTCTTCAATTTCTTGCTCAAGTAGTGCAGTGAGGGGAAAGGATTGAAGATGGGCCTGTTCTTCTTCCTTTTGCTTATCCAGGGCTCTTTTAAGCCCTATGGTTCTAGGCCTCTTCCGCCTAGGCTGATCTTCTTCTTCATCTTCATTAAACTCACCGATGAGCTCCTCTATCCTTACTTATGCTTTAACAACCTCTTTCTTGTATTTGATTGCTCGTGCCTTCTGGACAGCCATATGGACACTCATTTGTTTATTTTGGATCTCCAAGAAATGATTGAAGGTCTTTGCCCGATGAAGGTCATTCTCCAATGCTTCAATTTGACCCTCTCGATGAATTAGAAGGTTTTCAAGAATGCGGGCTTCATTATCACTGTCATCACTTTGGATTGGAATGACAGCCAATGCACCTCCATGTTCTTGACTTTCTCCTATCTTGCCTTTCCCTTTGCCCTTGAAAGCTAACCTTGCACTCTTCCTTCTTGGCATGCTAGTGGGAGACCCCTTTGGCGATTTTATTTTGCTAGGGACAACTCTTGTCACTTTTGGAGTGGCAGCCTTAGGCCCTTTCTTTCTTGCTGTGCTGGGCTTTGTTCCTTTAGGAGAAGGAGACACAATTGCTTTACCCTTGTCATCTTCTTGGAACTGCTGTTCTCCTTGAGGCTGTTGTGTGTCTTCTTTAGGTTGCTTCCACTCTTCAATGTCATGATGCTGATCTGTCTCAAATTCTTGTTGCCCTTGATCATCAACATCATGCTGCTGCTGTGCTTGGAATTCTTGTTCATTTTGTGGCTCAAACTGCTGCTCAAATTTCTGCCCAAAATGCTGTTCATGACCTTCAATATCAAGTTGTTGCTCTTTCGGCTCTTGTCCCTGCTGTTCATTTTCACTGAGATGCTGCTGTTCAGCACTCTTTTCTTCTTGCTCCTGCTACTGACATTCACCACTATCATGCTGCTGTTCTTCATCTTCAGTTTGCTGCTCTTCATCCCTTTCTTCTTGCTCATGCCCTTTCTCTTCTTGCTGTCCTGACTGTTCTGTGGTAATCTCGAGCCTTCTAGGAGTAGGCCTACTGGACAAAGGTACAGGGTGATGAATAGGCTGGGTGGGAGATATATGGACAGGAGGAACAGTGTAGAAATTCGAGTGACTGATAAAAAAATCCCAAGAAACCCCTTTCTTCTCCAACTGATGTAGAATGATAATTTTGATCAGAGAATGATGGAAAAGGGAAGCTATTTGCAGAGATGAAGTCTTCTTCTGGACTAAGGATGCCATCTTCTCGATGCTTTTTCATAAAAAGTAAGGGAGATTGAGCTTCCTAGTTCTAGTGAAATGCATCAATAGTCGGACATGATAGGCATAAACTCGAGTAAATCTCCCTTCACAAGTAAAATACTTCATTATGACCTTCATTAGGGGAGCGTAGCTGGCAAGAAGATAAGAGAAAGGAAAAATAACAGTGCAAGTATCTCTGTGCTCGGGCTTGATGAAAGGCTTGTAGTCATCCAAGTCTAGATGGGTCTGTTTGAACCATTTCTCGCCATGATATGGAATTTTGGTGGCTTTAGACACTGACCTCGGGGAAAACTTGAAATCAAGGTCTGCTACCTGGAAATGTTTGCTTTGGAACCTCAGGGCGCATAAGTGTGTCAAGGGCGAGAAACTTTTGACCTCCTGTACTTTCTGGCAGAAATCTAAACAACCTACTTCATGAAAATTGAAGAGGATGGATGAATGTGCATTGACCTCCTCTGTAGATATTGGCTCATATCTCTTATGTAAACCACTTCTGCTGTCTTGCCTGGGCGGCATTTTGGGCTAAATAAGCTCTTGAAGCACCAAACAGTCTTACTGCCTTTAAACTGACTCCTTTAAACTAAACTCTGTCAATTTATTGTTTGATAGAGAAACAAGGTCTTTGAATGATTTCAAAATGTTCCCTCACAATAAAACCCATGCTCCTTAAAAAGTGGCCTTCCCACCTTTAATATGTATCTCAGCCAGCAGAATTTTTAATAAGAAACAATACAGTGAAATGAAGATAGGCTATGAGGTGAAATTGCTATTTATAGTGTCAAAATCGCCTTAATCTGTGATGTTTGGAGCTCAACAACCTGTTTTGTATCTTTGACCAATGGTGAAATTTCCAATCTTCACAATCTTGCCCTTTGTTTTTTGAAGAATAAAACACCCTTGTTTTTTGATTGAGAAAGGTGAGAACACACAGTTTTTTAGCTAGACACAATTTCTTTCCCTGCAGAGGACCTCATCAGGATATCCACCACTCCAGCACAGTTTTAAATAATGGATATTCACACAGCAAAGCACGTTTTTCATGTATGGTGATGTAGCAGTTTAAAAGTGGATAAGCTCCACTTTGATCGAACCTTAACCCTTATATGCAGCTCAAAAGATATATGATGACATATAAACTTAGTCAAACTCAACAATCTGCCTTATTTAACTCTTTCATTCTTTGCACTTATTCGAATCATATACCCTCAGTCAAAGTCATTGTTTATAAGAGAGGTTAACAGGGCTTGTTTTGTTTTCTATGATGTGGTAAAAGAGGCCTGTAGCTTTCAATCATAAAAACTCCCATCAAACAAAAACTGCCTTTTTATGCTCCACTGTCCTTCATATCAGTTTGACAATATCTTGAACTGCCAATGGCACTTTACTCACTGCTATGTTTTATGAACTAGAAGGTCAAGACATTGTTTTTTCTTTTCAACACCCTGAAGAGAACTTTGACCAATGAACATGTGACCTATGAATGACTTCCATGGCTGAAATTAAGGCTACTGCTTCAACTTTCAAGTATTGAGTCTATGCTTTTAAAACAATGCCTCTGTCTTTCAACATTCCTTTAGAAGGCAATTTATAGATTTTCAAATATTAATATACCCCATCATTTTTCTATTTCATCTCTAGTCAAAATGACCACAACAAATCTTGTTTTTAAAATAAAAACACAGAGCTCAAAACTATGACCTTACATTGTGATTTTTATCTCTTTTCTCCACTCAAAATCTTTGCAAATAGCAGGGGGGGTATATAGAATACCTTCAAAACTTGATGACAGGCCTTGTTTGAAGTTTGGAGCAACATTCACAGCGTTGTGGAGGCATTGGATTGTGTAAAAGGTGCGCGGCACGTTTTTTGATGAAAGTGCCACGCCGTCGGGTCGTTGTCGTGTCTGGGTAACCCGCCGCTACAGGGGCGCCGCACGGTCCTACAGGAGCACCCCGCGCGCGTGTTGAGCAGTGTAAAAACCACGCCCAAGAGCGTCGCGCGCTATGCCAGGAGTGGCGCGCAGCGTTTAAAAAACTTCAAAAACCCTGCACTTTTTGCAACCTAATTTGGAATTGGTCCTTCGCCTTGTTGAATCTCAAAGGAGAATTTTTCTTACTTGGGATGCTTTCAAATGGTTGTGCCACGGTTTTATTCCTTTGACTACATGAACCCCAATGGTTACTTTGCCCCCCTTTTTTTTAAAATGAAAACGAACCTTTGATTGGTCTTTGCAAAGGTTCTCAAAGCCTTTTTGCCCTTTTCAATAATACCTTTGGTGCATAGTGAAACTTTGGTTTCGAGATAAAGTTGGCAGTGGTGCTTTGTGCCTTTTAAACAGTTTTCATATGGACATCCTTTTTATAACAAACCAGCCTATTTTGGAAATGTTAAAACTGTTTTGACTTATGCATTATAGTTTGACAAGGTGACTTTTGCTACCACTGCCTCCTTTGATGATTACTTAGCATAGAGCTCCAATCCTGAATTCATACCTTAATAACAAATAAGCTATCCTCTACCATTTTTCAGCACTATTGATGATCACTTTAAAACAGAAAATCCATTTAAGGTATAAGAAAAATTATTTGACACTGCTTTTCCCTTTGAAATGATGAGGCTTATCCTTTAACTTGTTTTGACAGCTTCTGTCTCCAATTTCTTCATCAACTCTTTTCCCTAACTGTAGGTGTCAAAAATTTCTGCATTTATTCAGACTTCTCCAATCTTCTATTGATTAAGAAAGGAGTTTTTTCCAATACACTGTCTCTTCTTAGAACATATTACTATGATATCTCTGGTCTATGGATAATGAAGACCTGCATTTGTTTCAAGCTTCCCAAAACTAACAGTATGTCAAATGACCCCTTTTGGACATTTAAACAATATTTTCAGTGATGATGTCTCTTGATAATAAAGCCCAGATTGCCTTTGCCAACTGTGATAAACAGTTTTTAAAAAGACACCTGTCTATTATTGGAGTTACTTTCATTAATGTCATGCCTCACAAGGGTCTAAAACTCAGATCATAAGCTTTTCATACCTTTGTGCTGAGGAGACAAACATATGAGGAGTAGAATGACTGCTGGAAAATTTCATAGGTACCAAGGCTTTTATCAATCATTTTCTTTTCAATGGAGCTCTGGAATCACTAACCCTACTGCATCTGAAGGATACATTTGTCTTTGTGGTGGAGTGTAGATCACAACACCTGAACTTGCACTGGCGCTTTGAATGATATCAAGATGTCTCATGTCTGGGGCTGTGTACTACTTGACTATTTTTTCTCTATGTTTATCCAGAAACCATGGACTGTATTCCACAACTCAAAATAAATATGAGAGTACACAGAGGTCCCTTTTGCTGAAATATCTTCATGCTCAGCACTGATTTGGGCCATTCAGATTAGCACCCTTGCAGAGATGTTTTGTTACAATAGCTTTGATCCATGGAGTCTCTTTCTGTTGTGCCATGATGATGATGCTTGTAACTCCAATTTATCTTTTTTCTTAGGACATAAGACCAAAAACCCTGCTTTCTTTTGTCTTGCACATTTTAGATCTTAGCCCTGTTTTGATCATCACTTTCCTTCAGAAACCTTGAATCACTGTTTCACTGTCTAGTAAAAACAAACCTGTGCTTATAGTCAGTTTTGTAATTTCTTCAAATCAATATTAGCCATCGCCCTCTGCTTGTAGATGAAGGAGGCGCCTTAACCCTCTGCTTGTAGATGAAGGAGGTTCTTGGCCATGACAAATTACAAGTCTGTTTGATAGTGTAGTCTTTCTTCTACTGTGCTATCAGGCTGAATGAAGCTGTAGTAATTTGATGAGTAAGTCCTTACCCTGCAGATGTATCTCAGGCTCATGTTTACATTGAGAAGCAGTTGTTCTTCTAAATGTGGGTTTCAAGAATTTTCTTCTGAGATGATGACATGTTTCCTGTGCTTGTCAAATCCATAAATAGTGTAAAACACCTAATAATCAGCTTGAGACTGTGGTCTATGCAGTGCTGAGACTTAGGGGTGTGTAAGTGGCGCGACTTACAACTGTGACTAACTTGGTTAGCAGAGCAGGAGGTCTTTTGTGACTGGTCTGTAGCAGATGGAGGTTTGTTGGCCTTTTGATGGTTGCCAAGGGTAAAATGCCTTAAAGCGCCACTTACTAACTTAGGGTAGGATTTTTGAACAAATTTGGATTGTCCTTTTAGAGTTGATGGGAAAACTAGTAGGGCTAAAGCTAGATAGGATAGTGATAATGAGGTTTCACCTTGACATGGGCAGACTGAAAAGTAGGAGGGCGAAAAAAGTTTTATGAGGGTTTTCTAGATGACAAATTGACATATGGAGATTAGCTTCTAGAAAACTCAGCTATGGATCTAGTCATCACTAACAAGTGAAAAATACCGATGACTAACATAGAAGGCTTGCTTGCAAGATCTCCAATATTGGTTAATGGTGATGTGCTTCTATTCATTTCATGTTTTCTTGTGTATCATTATGTTTCATGCTTCTATATTTCAGTAGGACAAAGGTTTTATACTAAGAAATTTCCTTCAAAGGCACCTTAATTATGTTTGTTCTTCACTGCCTCTATGTTTTCCTCTACTAGGTCAGTTTAGAGAATCCTTAGTTGCTCTCTAGACCCACCCAAGCTTGTTTATCTCATGAATGTTTCAATACAGTAGATATCATAGATGTTTTATGGTAAGCCCTGCTTGTTTGATATCACTAAAACATTGATCTTGAGGTCACCCTTTGAAGTACCACTGATTAGGTCTTCCAAAGAGGCTATGTTTCAATCATACCCTTTGTCCATGCTTGAAAATTTGTTTCAAAGATATTTATGGCTATTATCAATGATGTTTAGGAGTTGCCTCTTCTTTTATTACAATTTTTTGTTAATCTTAAATGTTTTCTAACCTTGAAGGTGAAATCACTAGAAGTTAAATGGTTTTCTCGCCTTCTACATTTCATTGGATTGTTTATTTGAAATGCTTATTTTCTTGAGTTGAATCAAAGAGTTATTGGTATGCCCTGCTATTGATTACTTATTTATTCTAAATAGTGTTGTCCCTTCTTGTTTTAAGTATTTGAAAAAGGATTCTTGATTTCCCTTTTCCCTACTTTGTTCACAAACTTGGAGTGTAGACTCAACGCGACTCTTGCCACTCTCAGCTTGGGGAGATGCACACATTTGATCATATGGTGAAAGTGTGAACAAATACGGCAATAGGTGTGCGTGATATTTTCTTGGTTTGAGAGAATTTTCTGAGGGAGAGAGGAGATTATGCAGAGATTTTTTACAAGGGGCTTCAATTCTCTGCATTGGTTGACTTGGCGGTCATTTAGCTCGCATAGTCCGCATGTTATCCTGGCTTGGTTAGGGTTATGCTTCGTTGGTGTGTGGGCTTAATTTTTCTGTCACGCCACTGAGGGGGCAAAGATTTTGACCAAGCGATATACTTTTTATGCCATTGCTAGAGATCATCTTGTCTATTCTCTATGGTATTAATCATGTCAATGGTGGGACAAAGTTGCGAGGCATAAGTACAGTATCGATCGTAATGGTTTCCTTGACATATAAGGCAAAATATCCTTGATATGAAGGTTCCGTCGAGTTCAGTTTTAGGTCTGATGGGGAACCAACGCCTTAACGGAGCTAAATTAGGACAATGGACGACCACATGATTGGGCGTTTTGCATAATGTACATGTTGGTCTGCTCTATGGAGAGCAGTTGGGGGTAACTAGGGGTTCCCTAGTGGGCTGCTCTTCAACTGTTAAGAACATGATGGATCCGCTCATCACATATTCTTGGGTCATGGAGTTGCCTGTGGACTCTGCATCCATGTCATCTTCTTGGGAAAGGCAGACTATGGTGGAGTGAAGGCTAGCGAGGGCTAGCCGGAATTGGGGTATATAGTGACAATTCTCCAAAAGGTGATTGTCGGTGCATAATGGGCATGTGAATTGCGTTGCCCGTAATCCGATGTTGTAAACCTTTTCTATTGGATACCATCTATGGATGAGCTCTAGGGCTGTGCACTCTTCGAGGAAGTGACCACGTTCATTGCACAGCGTGTAACGTATAATGGGCATAACTGGGGGTCTTTCTACAACCCTTCGTTCTTCTTGCAAGTATAGGATGGTACAAGGTTCATTTCCGGATTCCTGGGTAGAGGGATATTCTCTTGATAGGATCGCTCGATGGCATATAAGGCATCCATATCAACCATATCATGGGATCTCTAGGAAATGGTCGGTATAATTCCCATAGGTTATTGTAGAGAGCACATGCGTGATTTGTATGTAGCACTTTCCCTTTGGTGGTAGGTTCCTTTTTACGGTAACGATGTCACAATTTTGGCTCGGATCCGAGGTGGTTTTAATTCATCCAACTCTGGACATATATGGGTAGGATGGTCTATTACGTCACATATGGTGCAGATTGGTGATTCCCATTGAATGGCGGGGCTCACCATATTCTTTCCTCTCTTCTCAGTTTTCTTGGCCGTGATCACCAATTTTGCAATGTGAAATTCCTTTGCAGGGGTGGTCTCGACAGTTTCTTGGATGGGTGGGGGCTCCTTGAGACTGAGGGGCTTCAACACCGTGGTAGTAACATGGGTGGCTCCTGTTCCGGAAGGAGGAATGAGGTACCAAACTGGGAATGCCAACAATATGTTGGGTAATACCAGTGTTTCCAAAACCTGCTGGGAGACGAAGCCAACTGGGGGGTTTAGGAAAGGGGTTTGGGAGGTGGTGTAGGCTAGAGAAGTTGTCGTGGCCGATGCCTCAGTGCTGTTGTTTCTTGTGTCCATGTCCTGACTAGCTTCAATGCTTGATGTGGACATCATGCACATCGGAGCCCCTGTGACATCAGGTGATGCCTCAAGGAGAATGGGAGGATCTCCTAGGAATGACCCTAGAACGTACAACAGTTTGAATTAGTCGGGGCCATATTCTTGGTACCGTGAAAGACCATCCAAGACTATATCTACATAGGGTAGAATTACATCGGTGTTTGTTAGGGGACGCTTCTCGTTGTGCATCAGTTGGTATACAGTAATGATGCGGCCCTCATGGGGGAACATCATAGTGCGGAAGACAAAGGAGGCTATGGCGGACATGGCATACATATAACTCTTCCCAAGGAGTATATTGTAACCCAAGTGAGCATCCAAGACTTCAATGTCTATGTGGACCATCTTGCCTGCTAAACAGACTGGGACGTTTTGGTAGAGGCCGACGGGAGTCGAAGGATGGTCGTCATATGCTCTAAGCGTGATGACTAAGGGTTTTAGTTCGGAAGACCCTAACTTTTGCCAAACATTTTTTGACATGATGCATGTGGATGCACCTTCGTCTATGACACATCGGTGAATAGTGATATTTTGTACTAACACTGGTATTTGGAAGGCGACCATGAAAGGAAGCCTTGGAGTGGCTTTGTCTAGGTCAAAATCCATATTTAGGCGTGTATCGTCAGGATCGATAGTGCCTAACATGGAAAGTAGGGATTTCCGTTGTTTCAGGCATGACTGCAGCAATTCCAGAGCTGAAATAGTAGTGGGGGATTGTGCTATTTCATTCACGATGCTATAATTATGGGCTACTTTGGAGTGATTTCCTGCTCTCCTATTAGGTCCTTTTGCCATCTTTGGCAAGGGTTCTATAGGCATCTTTGAAATGGTCAAAGGTGCAGTTGGTGCACTAGTACTTGCCCCTGACGTATTGGTGTCTGGTGCGGTGTGATAATTGCGATTCTGAGTTTGGAAAAACATCTCTTCTCCAGTCATGTAGATCTCATGGCTGCTTTTCTCGGAGTCGTCTGGGTTTTGTTGCTGAGTGTTGACCGTCCCTTGGTGGGGAAAAGGTTCTTGCATCACAGCTGTTTACTGGGAATATCCTCCTTGTCCTCAGTTACTTTGTAGCTTCTTCAGCTCAGGGAGGTCGGGACAGTGGTGAGTATAGTGGTCGTACTCACCACATATCAAATAGGAATGGTTTGTTAGAAGAGGTGGCATTTTCTCTGGCATTGGGCATTGCTCGGCTCCTGGTTCTGATTCCTATTGGATTTGCCTCCAACCTGGGATTGTGGTAGGCACTGCTGGTTGTTGCCCCCTATCCAGGATTCCCTTTTGGCTTGTTTTTTTATTTTTCCTTTACCACGTTAGGAGGGTAGTTCTCCTGGTTATATTGGTGTGGTTGGTTTTGGGACGGCTACACATTGTTCACTTGTGCATTGTTCTGCATAGGTGGGTCATGTGCTAGGGACTGAGCATAACATAGTCCCTGGTTTGCACCTGGTTGTTGGGGGGGGAGCTCTTCCATCAGTGTTTCTCTCTACGTATTGGGTCCCCTGAGCTGAAGGATAAGGTCCTCCCTGGTGATACACTTGCGCCCTATTAGTCAAATTTTGCTGAAGCATATGATGATTTTGAAAACCGGGTTGAGGCACATTCTAGGTAGAACTATCTGTGTAACCGAGGTTTTGACTGCTGCTGCCTAGGTAACCCTAGGTCATTGACCCAATTAGCCCGTCTGTAGAGTTCAACGCACCTGGAAATTCTTGATAAGTTTGCAGGCACGAGGATTTGGGCAAGATGTTCCTAATGTATCCTGACTGTGTATAAATTAGTTCAAGCTTCTGGGCTTTACTGATTACATCCTCTTCTGATGTGGGGTTTTGCTATGCCATATCCTTTGAAATCTCTGTCGTAAGAGTTTTCAAGAAAAAATCTAAGAGAACCCGATCGTTAAGTTTAGCTTTACATAAACTGCGATGTCACCTCCATTCATGGAGATGGTCCGAGATATGGACGACGGGGGTTTGTCTAAAATGCGTCAGTAATTCTATTCTGAAATCATGGTGAATGGGTAATTGAAAACATGTTAAGAATGCGGTAGCGAGGGTGCTAAAGGTTCCATGTGAAGCAGGGTGTTTCTCCACATACCACTTCGTGACTACTCCTGTAAGAGTGCGTTGAAATAATCTCAATCGAATAGTGTCTTCAATGATACTGTTCGATGAGCACCACAGGTGAAAGTTCATTACATGATTACCTGGGTCTTCCGCTTGCTTACCTTTGAATTTTGGTATATCCAAAGGGAGCTTCATGGGCATAAGAGGCCATGTAGGATCATGTGCGATGGGGTCATTCGTTAGCTTGGTTAAATCGGGTAGATTCAATGAAGCCAAGAAAGGTGACTAAGAGGTTGACGCCATTGCAATCCATGAAGACACAAAGCTCTAGTTAGAACGAGGGTTATTCTGCGACGTACCTTGCTATGTATTCAGCTGGCTTCCCGAATGGGATGCACTCCTCTACCCCGTAGGGGTCGAGGGACGAGTGGTGTGTGGTGTGGTGTTTGGAGACCAACCGGGGTTCCCAACTATGATTGCCCCAATAAAGGACGAACCAATAATAGTAGCAGTGTTTCGTCTTTGACGCCTATATGGCGAAAGACCTGGAACCCCTCCCGATAATGGGGGGAGGTCTAAAAGATGCCTGGATTGACGAGGTTCTGTTGGGACCGTTCAGGTGTCAACCAGGTTTGGTTTTGGAAAACATTTGAGAGGATAGAGTCTTTGATCAAAGACAAATTATGGCCACATACATAAAACAAAGCGAAAATAAAATAAATTTTCCCTTTAAATTAATCTATGTGATCAAGCAAGCAAAAAAGTGGTTTTTGTTTGTTTGCTATGATACTCAAAATCCTATAAGACCTATGCATCCTCACGCACACAAAAATAAATAGGCCTCGAGAATATTTCTTGCGAGTGCTGGCACAACGTCCGGTAAGAGTTGGCGACGCCCCGAGTCAACCAAAGAGAATCCACCAAGGTAAGGGTAGAGGGTCTGGCGCTTGTCTGCATCGTCACCCATAGGGAAAAGGATGCCCTAGTTTTTGGCCACTAAGAACCACCGTCCCACGTGAGTGTTCGAGTTTTGGGCTTCTTGGTAGTCAGCTAATAGTACCGAGTATCAGCTGGGTCAGGTAGCCCCAACTGATACCGCACAAACTGCGCCTAAGCCTAATCCCCTCTTAAACGGGTCTCTGTCACGCTCGAGTTTTATTTGCCGTGGGCTGATATGTGGATTTGAAGCTCCCTAAATACACAACTTCTATGTTTCAAAATTAAGTATGATCAAGGCGGCTTATTGGATGCCTACCTCCTTAATCCTAACTTAAGCTATAAATTATTTTGTGGCCCTTGTAGGGAGAATTTAGTGAGTTTGGTTAAGTTAGTTTTAGGTGTCTTTGCTTCGCTTAGTGGGTGAGTGAGTGTGAGAAAAAAGTGGAAAAGCACATATTTTGAACGTGTGGATATCAATGATCCTTTACAAAATCCCCTATTAAACTATGTTGTATTGTTCCTGGCTCAAACGAAAAACATGTGTGGATAATGGGCCTCTTTCAAGTTTTCCTAGTTAATCTATGTGACCAACTATAGGGAGATGGTGAATTGTGAATAGGGAGCGTTCATATGCTTACCTAAGATCATCGGAGGGTGCAAAGGCAGCAGAGATTACTTGCTCTTCTATAAACAATTCAATCCTAGTCTCGAAATTCCTAGTGCAAAAATTGAACTAACTAAAAAATTCTACACTAGAAAAAAGAAAAATAGATATGCATGCGTGGTCTTGGGCCACTACTGGCTAAGCACTAGGTGGTACTCTACCCCAAAACAATTTTTTTGAATGGCATTATTTTCTGTCTTTTATCAACTATGTGTAAAATTTGAAAAATAAATTAAGTAAAACTAACACTAAGCCTACAAAAAGCAGCTAAAAGTGAGTTTTAACAAGCTGCGGGGTACCACAACCAGTGATGGAAAGTGTATTAGGGGCTACCAAGCACCTTACAAGAAGAAAAAGATAGAAGTTAGGGAGAAATTTCTCATTCTGTAAATTGCGCGCACAAGGCTAAAATAGGTGCACTTTTCTGCGCGCAGGTCAGCACTGAACGCGTGCCTTGCACGTCTGTGAGGAACAAACACGTGCAAATTCCTGCAAGTAAAAACTTAGGAGCTACTCTTCTTCAGTCTGTAACTTAGGGTGAATCTAGGGACTGCAATAAAAATCAGGAGAGATTCAACTCCACTCCACGGCATAGAGAAAGGTCTCTTGCAAAAGAAGGCACAAGCGCATAAACTTGGTAATAAAATGTTAGTGGAGTCGCCAATCCTGTTGTAGTGTGTTTGGTGCACGTGTGTACGAAATCACACCAGCTTAAGGGGTGTGGTTTACCCCATTAAAATATTGGTAACATGCAAAAAGAAGTGGAGTCCATGAGCATACAATTATAGAGGAAAAATCATGCAAATGTAAACTACATTAAACTAAAACTAAAAAACAAATAAGCAGAAGCTCTTGAAGAGAGTCAAATTTCAATAATAATGCAAACGGTGGCTTTAGGGCCCTCTTATTAAGTGTTTGTTATGAAGAAGAAATTTTACCCTCTTTCCAAAGGGCCCCTAGACAACGGTTCTAGGTCCCAATGCAAGGATATTTTTATCCCAAGCTTGCCTCGGTGCAGTCTCCCTCTCTCTCTACTGTGATGGATTGAAATTGTTGGATGGCCAACAATCGAGTCCCCTCTATCTTCAGCTCCGGGTCACACACTGCTGGTATTTCTTGGGAAATTCTGGCCATCATAACAATGTGATCACCAGTTCTTCATCTCATGGCGGCTTTATATAGGGGATTTCAAATCCTCCTTCCCTCCCTTGGTACATTGTGGATGGTGACCCAAGGGAGGGGTATGAATCCTTTGTGTGCTCCAAATATTCCATTGTGTGCTCACATAGTTTCTAAGGAGGCGTTGGTGGTTTTCCTTAGGCGGCTTCAAGTAAGGAGTAACTTGTCCTTTGCTTTGTGTGGTCCCAGATAGTGACATTTCACCACTCCCAGGAATGCGCGCATATCGGGCCAAAAGGAGCGCAGAAGGCGCTCTTCTCGAAGGATAATGCGCGCAAATAGCATTTAAGACTAGTTCAAATTTTATTTTCCTCAAACATTTGAGATTTTAAATAATTTACAAATTTTGTAATGTCTTCCTGCCCTGTAAATCATTTGGCCTAACATTAATTAATGTCATCTTCTGCTGTATGATTTTCCAGTATTAACAGGCATCAAGGGGAAAATTTCTTCTAACACAAGAAAACTGCACTATCTTCAAAACAATGTTGAGAAAGTCAATTCAGAAGGAAAAAATTAGTCCCCAAAGCCTCAACAGTCATGAGTTAACAAATATAATCCAGGGTGCACTTGAGAAGTGCAAAAGAGAAAAAAATAGGAAATCAGAATCAAATTGTTTTCCTGTGAATGCGTGGTTTGATGAGGAATGTAAAATGGCAACGAGAAACTTGAAAAAGGGAGAGGGGAAGATTAATGTAAAGTTATATTAGTAGATTTTAAGAAAGAAAAAATATGAGTTCATGCAAACAAGGCGGGAAGAGTTGATATATCTAGGAAAGAATAACCCAAAACATTTTTGGCAAGCACTTCAACCAAGGAAGAAGCAATTTGAAAATAATATTACAGGAAATTAGTGGTTTGACTATGCAAGGCAACTGTATGAAAAATAATTAGAGGTTGAGCCTCCTCCCGGGATCAACATATCTACAAAGCTTTTCACAGTACAGGAGGTGGAGATAGGAATTAAAAATTTGAAAGCAGGGAAGGCAAAGGACTTGGTTGAACTTCAAGTAGAATATCTAAAGTGGGGAATGAACATTTTGGCACCCCACATCATGGAAATATTCAACAACGTCATTTAACAAGGATTCCCAAGGGATTGGACAACTAGTCTTGCAATTCCCCTTTTTAAAAGCAGAGACATTAATAATCCTTCCAACTATAGAACCATTATGATCAATCCTTTGTTTGAAAATCTTTTTAGTGGCATGGTAGAAAATAGAATCAGTAAGTGGGAAGATGTAAAGGAAAAGAGGGAAAAAGGGCAAGCAGGTTTTAGGCTGAAGCATTCTACAGTAGATCATGGGATCACACTGAGACACATTTTTGAAAAGGTTTTGGGGAGCAAAGAAGAAGTATTTTGATGCTTTGTTGAATTCAAAAAGGCATTTGACACGGTCCCTAGAGATAAGTTGTGGCGTAGAATGGAAGAAATTGAAATTCATTTACAATATAGAGTTGTCGTCCATAGGCTTTATGAAGAGGTGAAAGTCAAAATTAGAACTTCAGCAGGAATTTCAGAAAGTTTTAGAAGTGACATCGGAGTCAAGCAAGGTTTCCCTTTATCCCCTACCTTTTTTGGTTTATATATTGACAAACTAAAAGAGTGGCTAAATTTTCAAAGTGGGGATGGTGTTCGATTGGGGGAGTTTGTGATAAAGTTTATTATATATGTCGATGATCTTGTGCTGGTTGCTAAATCGGCCCATGGATTTCAAATGCACCTATATGCCCTTGAGAATTTTTTATAAAGTGGTGGGGATGCAAGTCAATACCAGTAAGACCAAAATAATGATCTTACCTAATAAAATGAAGCAAAGCCAACATACGTTCTTCTTTGAAGGAAACATTCTTGAAGAAGTAAATGAATACAAATACCTCGGGATCGATTTCAACAACAAGCTTAATTGGGAGGATTGAAAAAAGAAAAGATTTTTAGGAGGGTGGACAGCAATATATGCACTTCAAAATAGATGTAGAGAGGTAGAGTTATGGGATTGGAACACGATAAAAGTACTTTTTGAACTCCTAGTTTTTCCAGTGATATTATATGGGTGTGAATTGTGGGCTAGCAGCATCCCTGTTTCAAAAAGGAAACAAATTCAAAAGATTCAAAAACGCTTGATCATGAGCAAGTTCAAAATAAAAAGTTTGGTTTCCTATGAGATAATGTTGATTGAAACAAGGGTAGTTCCCATCAAAGCAATTGCCATGGTGTATCTTATAAGGTATCTAAAAAGAATTGAGCAAATGGGAAGAGGTATATGGCTGAAAGTTATCTTCAATGAAGGTATGAGTGAAAGAAAGAAATCATGGATGAGACAAAATAACAAATGGATGCAAAAATGGAATATTTACCTGAATGCATGTCCCACAAATAGCAAGGAGTTAAATAATTTTGTGTTGGAGAAGTTTCGTAAGGGTATATGGGGAAAAGAGTTGAGTAGAAAGAAGAAGTATTATGTTCAGGAATACAACCCCACTTTTGATCCCAAACGAAAAGAATACATTGGAGCTAGCATTCCGTGGAGAGAAAAGGTTCTTATTGCTCAATTAAGAACTAACTCACATCAACTTCGGTGTGAAACGGTACGATGGAAGAGAACTAAAGAAGCTTGGGAAGAAAGGGTATGTAATTTTTTCACCTCTGGGGCAGTGGAATCAGAAAATAAATAAAAAATAAAAAAAATAAAAATAAAAAATAAAAAATAAAATAAAAAATCATTTTGGAATGTGATGCTTTCAGAGACATTAGGGACGGTTACCGCAGTATGTTAGCATCAATTCCATGGCATTGTCTTTTCATTGATGGAACTGTTAGAAGGTTGGGTCAGCTCATCATCAATTTGAGTAAGAAAAGGATTGAATTACAAAAGGAAAAAAACAAGGAAGTTACTGGTCCCATAGACTATTTTTAGTCTCGTGGACGTTAAAATATCATCCATTCATTCATTGATACAAATATCCATCTTAACCAAAAAAAAATTATATCTTCTCGTTAATGATTTTCTGAAATATTATTTTAACTTACTCGGCGTTCAACTGATCTCGTGAGGTATTTCATTCCATGGATTTTATATTCAAATTTACGCTTCAATTCATAAAACAAATTTATTATCAACGACCGTTGTTAAACTAGAATCTACTTTATCTTTATCTTTAACTTTTGGTTTGCTGCTGGCCGTAAAAGTGTAACGGTGACATAAATTTCATGGGAGTTCGTGCCTTGCAAGAAATGGAGTTAAGTTGAGCATCATGTTCCTCTATCTCAGGAATGTCTGGCAAACATTTCAAAAAAAAAATTAACATTTTTTCTCCATTGCCAAATGTGAGACACCAAGATGAGCTCTCTGCCACTTTAAAAATCTATCATGGTTCTAAAATCTAAAAATATATATAGGGTTCGACAATATATTCAGATTCACGAGAGAATTTTACAAAATAGCATACAATCGTGATTGTCGTCATATGGATTAGTATGATGGAAGGAAAACGAGAATTGATATGCACCTCAAGGGTTTTGAATCTAGAAGGTGCCAAAGTAAATTTCAGTGGCCTATGAACTGCAGGGCCGAATAACTTGCAGGATTTGTATCTCTTTTAGTTTTTTTAGGGTTTAGGCTGCCCGCACACTCCCCAGGCTTCATGATAGACAGGGACAAATCTTTGACCTGATAAAACTCATCTTGCCTAGGGTCGTGGTAGAAATTGAGCTCGTAACTCGGAGGATCGTACCAGAACCTTGAGGGCCTAGGATTGTAAATTTATTTGCAATCTGCCTTAAACTTGCGTCAGATATTTCAATTTAAGCTTGCCACGGTGGCTTCCGGCATAGTCCATCACAGATTCCGACCATTCTCCAGCCTATCTGACGCTATTCCAACCCTTGCACCCCCAATTCTGGGAACCACCGTCTACCGAATATGCAGCGGCATGTGATCGTGTTAGCTTCTTAAAGCATAAGCTTCGAGGCAAGGGTCGTTACTCGTGCGAACCGTAAAAGAATATGAAGAAGAGAAGACCTGCGATTGTGGGGTTGCAAGGGTGGATACGTGCTTCGTCCATTTATGTTGCAAGATTCGAAGAATAGCGATGGCCACATTCGATGAAATATTCAGCATTGGAAAATTCGAGTTATGTAGGAGATGCTCCAGAGAAGGGTCTAGGGTTTGGTTAAAGGATCATTGTTGGAATTCCTGAATGATTCCAAAAAAAACAGAGGAATAAAAAAATTCCTCCTCTCAACACAGAGATTAAAAAAAAAATATTTGCTGGACAGAGATGGCACACAACTTCTATTTCATTAAAGATAAAAACTCTATTACAAGCTAATATTCTTCCTCCTCTGAAGGATTACAAAATTGAAACTGCTCCACACGCAGTGTTCAAAAAAACTTGTTCTCTGTCTCTCTCAAAAACGCACACACAGTGCTACATATTCTATTTTGGCCTTCGGGCTCTTTTACAATAATACACACAGTCATCTCTTTGCCTTCGGGCTTCTTTTCTTTTTATATGACATAATAAAAAAAATTAAATCAAACTATTGAACTATATATAATATAAACTTAAGAAGTTTATAATATATATATTTATATATATTAACCATATATATTTATATATATATATATATATAATATATATATTTATATATATTAACCATATATATTTATATGTCAAAAGTCAAATGACCTTGGAATAAAATCCATCGCTGCATTTAAAACAAAATAAAATTTAAACCTAAGTCCTAAACATTTGTCGTAGATTTCAAATTGTAGATTAAAATCCATTGCAAAGTGTTTTCGCATACCAATTGCCCCTCTGCTGACTGGGCATCCAAACTACGCGATCAGATTCTTATTCATCGCTGGTAGACCCCACGACGGAACTCAAATCAATTTAACCAAATTTGATAATCCTTTATCGGGTCCGTTTTGGGCCTGTGCTGATTGTACATCAAAACTACGCGATCGCATCCAGATTTGTTACTGGTGGAGCCCGCCATGGAATTTAAACAATATCAAGCGGATTGTATGAGGGATTATCGGGTCCGAAATGAGGTTGGTGATTGGACCTCATTTCTACGCGATCAGGAGTTGATTGGTGGAGGTGGGTTCCACGGTGGTGACATGGGCTCTTTTGAAAAATAAAAAAACTGGCAGTAAAACCTGTGCTTTGAATGCGGTGGTTTCCAATTTATTGGTGTGGCATGGCAGAGTGTTAAATGTTGGGTTGTGTGGTTTGAAACCACAACCTTTCAATGAGTTCATAGGGAAACATGGCTACGGCCTTCATCAAAATTTTAACTTGCAGATTTTTGTTAAATGTGGAGATGGAGTGCAAGAAACCAAACAACAACAAAAAATGCTACAGTTGTACTCTTCGTCCTCTTGCACAGTCTACAATTGAATTTAATATTTCAACACTCTCCCTTAAATTCAACTGCTAGGTTCTCTTCCATACCCAAACACTTTATCAAATAATTAAAACTTTTTTGCCCCAATGGTTTTGGTAAAATGTTTGCAAACTGCTCCTCTGTTCTGCAACGCTTCAGAACAATTTCACCATTGTTCACTAGCTCTCTGATGTAGTGATACTTGGCATTAATGTGTTTCGTTTTTTTATGAAACACTGAATTATTTGACAATTCTATTGTTGAGCTATTATCACAATAAATTGTTATGCCTTTTACCTGTTCATGACACAAACTCCTCAACATTCTCCTCATCCAAACTGTTGGACATGTTGCTGATGTAGCTACCACATACTCTGCCTCTGCTGTAGATAAATCCACAATTGACTGTTTCTTAGAAGCCCATGAAATGGCTCCTGAACCCATATGAAAAACATAACCAGAGGTGTTTTTCCTGTCATCTATACTTCCAGCCCAATCACTGTCAATATATCCAATCAATTCAAAATTTTCTGAAGTGGTGTATAAAATTCCATACCTTTTTGTTCCTTTCACATACCTCAGAATCCTTTTTACTGCTTGACAATGTGCCTCCTTTGGCCTTTCCATAAATTTGGAAATTAAACTCACAACATGCATAATATCAGGCCTATTTTCAGTCAAATACATGAGGCTACCAACTATGCTCTTGTACAAACATGGATCAAAATCCTTGCTACTGTCTTCTCTGCTTAATTTCAATCCCATCACTGTAGGAGTAATTGCTGCCTTGCAATCCTACATGTTAAATCTTTCCAAAAATTCATTTACATATTTAGCTTGAGAGATAAAAAACTTATTTTCATTTTTCTCTACTTCTATTCCTAAGAAGTATTTCAGAAATCCCATATCAGTCAAGTCAAATTCATCCTTCATGACTGTTTTAAAATTCTCAATGAGGTAAGCATAATTACCTGTAAAGGTCACATCATCAACATACAAAACAAAAATCAGCATCTTACCATATTTCTCCTTGATGTTTAATGTGGGTTATCCTTCACATTTTTCAAACCCATTTTCCAGTAGATAGACATCTATCCTACTGTACCATTCTCTTGGTGCTTATTTCAGCCCATACAGAGCTTTCTTCAATCTGCAAACTCTGTGCTCTTGGCCTTCTTTCTCATAGCCCAGAGGTTGTTCAACATAAACCTCTTCCATCAATACTCCATTTAGGAATGTTGATTTCACATCTATTTGGTAAAATTTCCACTTGTGTTGTGCTGCTATGGACAACACTGCTCTTACTATTTCCATTATTGTAACCAGTGCAAATGTTTCTTCATAATCTCTTCCTTGTTGCTGCTTGTAGCCTTTGACAACAAGTCTGGCATTGTGCCTTTCAATTTTACCTTCAGCATTTCTTTTGGTCTTGTAGACCCATTTCACTCCAATTACTTCTTTTCCTTTTGGGAGATCAACTAATTCCCATGTCTTATTTTTCTCTATGGCATTCATTTCTTCATCCATAGCATCTATCCATTTCTTATCTTTCACTGCTTCTTCAAAATCAATAGGATCATCTACATGACAAGATAATGCAAATAAAGAGTTCACACCTTCATTTGCTGCCTCTTGCTCATAAATATCATTCAGAATTCTGAATCTGGTTCGTCTTTCACTTGTTGAACCTATGCTTGTAGAAGCACTCAAATCTTCTCCTTGTGTTGTGCTTAGAGAAGCACTATCATCACTTCTCAAGGGTGTTCTCATACCTGCTTGTGGTCTCCCTTGCTGTCCTTGTGTTGGTGGAGGTGGTGCTACTAATGAGGGATGTATTTCAGCCATCTCTTCCTCATCATCATCATGGGACAAACAGCTTTTAACATTCACTGTTTTCTTAATGCTTCCATCCCAATCTTCTTCCTCAATGAACTGCACATCTGAAGAAAAATTTACTGGAGAATATTAACTAATTACTGAGAGGAATAATTAAACATAACCAGCAACAAATCATAAACATAAACACAGATGTTTAACCGGGAAAAACCCCAAACTCCAGGGAAAACCCATCCTAATGAAATATCATTAGCCTTGGCCAAAACCGTGGCCAATCTAGCCAAGTCAGCCTTCACCGCTCACATCTAGGCCTACATTACAATGAAGTCCTTCGAGCCCTTTATAGGCTCCATTACATGCAATACCATGAGCTGAAAATCATGGGTGCACAATACCATGTGCCCCAAAACCATTATATTTTGACTCGGTCAAACTTGACTCTAATCCCGAGTCAATTTACCTAACATTTCCCCCTTAAACTTGACTTGGGTATTATTGACTAAATCCAGCCAAAACTGCTAAGTGAGACAACTCCGCTCATTGTAGCCCTTCCCCCCTCAAATTTTTACCCAGGTTATTTATTTACTTGACATCCCCCTATCACCTAGATCTAACCTAGACTTTACCAGTGATTACCTAGGGGTACGCATGCCATACCAGGTCTTACAACAGTATGCCCATTTACATATAATAAATTAACTCCATTATAATCATTTATTTATTTATTTATTAATTTTTTTTTAATTGTTTCGACCATTCTCTCTCCTTGGAGCCACAAGCTCTTATCTCCTTCATTACACATTGCAACCTTGTTTCCCTGTTACCTTCCATGATGAAGCCTTTTACTTACGCGTCGAGAAATTCCTAGAACATCGTCGTCATTGTCATTGACGCTGATGTCCAACTCTAATTGTGCCTTATTACTGTACGGTTTGTCTTACCATAACTCCACCACATCGATTTCAGCCTTTCATCCTCTGAAACATGAAAACATTTTATGAACCACAATCTTACCAAGATTACCCTCGTTAAGCTTCACCACATGCATAGCCCATAAATCATGCGACCATGTCACAACTTTTTTGTGAATAGCTCTCCTTCTGCCGCAACACCCCTTCATAGCCACCATAGGTGCAAACACACACCACACCATCATTGTTCCTTGCCTGACTCTTTGTCAGCGCTAGATCCAACTTGATCTAACCAGTTCTTCGCTCGCCCCAAAGAATTTTGGAAATAAAATCCATATTCTGTGACCATGATTTTCTTGTGAACCTTCCCTGCCTTCATAGACTTTCATCCATCCACGATCATCGCTTTCCTCCGAGCTCGCATCGCTCATTTCCATGCCACATGCCAGCATTGGGACCCAATGCCTTTGTTTTATGCAGAGGAACCTGCCATGTGACCTTTAGGTCATCACAACCGTGTCCTCTATTGATAACGCTCTTCATCGGCACATTATGCAGCCTTTATATCTTCAAAACCCTCTCTTCGACGCAGATACTTTACTTCTTCCCGCAAAATAACCATTGCCCCGTCCACATAGAATTATCTAGAAGGCCTTCTATTTGTAGCGGTCCTCACAGGTTGGATGCTCAACCTCTTCTTGAGAACTGAAATGTAGAGACACCACCTCTGCCACAACTGTTATCCTTCATTGGACTCTTCTCACCATCGCTCCGCATCAAATTCTCATTGACACGATAGATAAGAGATCTTGGTCCACAATGAAATCCCATTGCACCATCACCAAGCAACATCCAGGCATTCTTGTCACCACTTTCAATGACCTTTATCTTCCTCACTTTATCCAGCGATTTCTCCATCGACACAATTTCCCCATCAACAATCTCCTGGAACTTGGATGTACCTTTGTTCTGAATTATCAAGCCGAACAATTACAACATTCCAAAGCATAGTATCACATGGGCATGGTAATTCTCGTGATAGAGACCGTAAGAATTTCCATTCCTACAAGACCACTTCCATCCACTTTGCTCGTATTCAAATTTCATGATGGATGGTTGTGGCTATAGACAGAATCCCACCAAATAAAAAATGACATCCAGTTACGTCTCGATCATCTTCATCGATCTCTTCATTTGTCAACACCGCCTCCTTGTAGTGCTCTGCTTGCATGAGCAGACCTAAGCCCTCCTTTCCTCAAACGCCCTCATAAAATACATTGGAAACAACTGTGCAACAACAAATCATATCTCCATTCACAAACCAATAAAACCCATGGCTATAAAAGCGTCCCTCTGAAGCCAAATATGGCTCTGATACCAAATCAAGAAACATTTACCGGAGAATATTAACTAATTATTGAGAGGAATAATTAAACATAACCATCAACAAATCATAAACATAAACACAAGTGTTTAACCGGGAAAAACCCCAAAATCCAGGGAAAACCCATCCTAATGAAATTTCATTAGCCTTGGCCAAAATCGTGGCCAATCTAGCCAAGTGAGCTTTCACCGCTCACATCGAGGCCTACATTACAATGAAGCCCTCCAAGCCTTTTATAGGCTCCATTACATGCAATACCATGAGCTGAAAACCATGGGTGCACTACCATGTACCCCAAAACCATCATTTTTTAACTCGATCAAACTTGACTCTAATCCTGAGTCAATTTACCTAACAACATCTCTGCTTATAACGAACTTTTTGGTGGACAGGTTATACAACCTGTATGCCTTTGATTCTTCACTGTATCCAATAAATATGCACTTCTCCCCCTTACTTTCCAACTTCTTCCTTAGCTGATTTGGAATTTGTGCATAAGCCACACAACCAAAAACTCTCATTTGGGTGACACCTTGTTTTATGCCATTCCATGCTTCTTCAGGAAATCTGTTCATTACAGCTTTGGTTAGGCATCTATTCAAGATGTATGCTGCACAATGTACATCTTCATCCCAATACTCATTTGGAAAATGTTTTTCCTTCAGCATACTTCTTACCATATCCATGATGGTCCTATTTTTTCTTTCAGCAACTCCATTTTGTTACGCTGTGTACCTTGCTATAAATTGCTTGTGTATGCCATTTTCTCTGCAAAAACGCATAAATTATTTTGAGATATACTCTCCTCCTCTATCAGTCTTTAAAACTTTAATATGTTGCCCACTTTGTTTCTCTACAAGAGCCTTAAAGTGGCAGAATTTCTCAAACACTTCACTCTTAAATTTCAAGAAATAAACCCAAGTTTTTCTTGTGTAATCATCAATAAAAGTCAGCATATAATGGTTGCCTGCTAGTGATGGTGTTTGCATCGATCCACACAAATCTAAATGGACAATTTCTAAGGGTGTCTTTGCCCTTATGCTCTTTCCTGATGGAAAGCTTTCTCTATGTTGTTTTCCCAAGATGCAGCCTTCACATAGGCTGTCTCGTTTTTCAATCAATGGTAATCCCTTTACCATTCCTTTCCTATGCAAAAAATTCAGACCTCCAAAGTTGAGATGTCCAAATCTCAAGTTCCATAACCAATTTTCATCCTTTGCTTCTCTTTGGAATGTCTCTTGTGTCATTGCTGCCATTTCAACTCCTTTCTTCAAATCTACTCTCATCTTGAGAGGGAACATTATGTTCCTTGTCATCGTCACTTGTGCAATGCATTTCTTGCTTGGTGGTCTATCCATGATGGTGCATACATCATCTTCAAAGAAAAAATTGTACCCTTTTTGAATGAGTTGTCCAATGCTCAAGAGGTTGCACTTTATACCAGGCACATAGTATACATCTGATATGGATCTTCCTTCTCCTTTCTTTGTCAAAACACTTACTCTGCCTTTTCCCATGACAGAGACCTTACTGTTTGTCCCCAATGTTACTTGAGACTTTACATTTTCATCTAACATGGAAAACATGGAAATGTTTCCAGTCATATGGTTGCTACATCTTGAACTAGAAACCATATATCTTAATTATTTTCTTCAACCATATTACATGCTAAAAAAAACTTCTCTTGATTGATATTTTCCTTAGTAAAATTAGCACTGGGTCTATTACCCATGTCACTATGTTTCTTCCTACATTCATTGGCATAATGACCATACTTCTTACAGTAATGAAATTGGACTTGGGATTTATCATACCTTTGTCCATGTGCTTGATTTTGTCCACCTTGCTGGCTGCTACCTTGGCCTTGGTTTTGATTTTAACTGCTGCCCCTTCCATGAGTATTTGCAGGGTTGCTTCTTCCTCCTCTGTTTTGGCTTTTGCCTCTTCCTTTTCCTCTGCCTTGTCCCTTCCTCTTCCAAAGGACATTTGGGTCTTGAAGGCATGCTCCAAAGATGAGTTTGTTATTATACCCAATCTTTGTTCACGAGTCATCAATGATGCATGAAGCTCATCAACTGTAAACTTTGAGAGATCCTTTGTCTCTTCAATGGTTGTGACTATCACATCAAACCTTGAGGGTAAGCTCCTCAATACTTTCTCTACAATTCTTCTTTCTTCTACTCTCTCTCCATGAGATCTCATTTGGGTGACCAACCCAATCAATAGAGTAAATAATGAGTCTATTGTATCAGACTCTTTCATGCAAATAACTTCAAAATCCCTTCTCATTAATTGAAGTTTTGCAGTCTTCACCTTCTCCATACCTTGGTAGGTTGTCTAGAGAGTATCCCATAAATCCTTGGACCTCTTAGCTGCTGCAATCCTTGGAAACACACTTTCATGCACTACTTGATAGAGATAGAATAGGGATTTTGAGTCCTTCTTCCTATTGCTCTTCATCAAATCCTTCTCTGCCTGTGTTAAGGCATTAAATTCATTTTCATCTCAAATGCCATAACTAGTTTTCATCTTTTGCTTCTCTTTGGAATGTCTCTTATGTTACTGCTGCCATTGCAGCTCCTTTCCTCAAATATGCTCTCATCTTGAGAGGAAACATTATGTTTCTTGTCATCTTCACTTGTGCAATGCATTTCTTGCTAGGTGGTTTATCCATGATGGTGAATACATCATCTTCAAAGAATACATTGTAGCATTTCTGAATGAGTTGTCCAATGCTCAAAAGGTTACACTTCATATCAGGCACATAGTATACTTCTGATATGGATTTATTTTCACACTTGATCTAACCAGTTCTTCGCTCGCCCCAAAGAATTTTGGAAATAAAATCCATATTCTCAGGACCATGTGATTTTGAAACTTCGCTCTTCACAGATTTTACCTTTCATCCATCCACGATCATCACTTTCCTCCGAGTCGCATCGTCATTTCCATGCCACATGCCGCATTGGGACCCAATGCCTTTGCTTTATGCAACAGAACTCCGCCAGTGACCTTTAGGTCATCACAACCGTGTCCTCTATTGATAACGCTCTTCATCGGCACCATTATGCGCCCTCCTTATATTCAAACCCTCTCTTCACGCGCCCCTTTACTTCTTCCCGCAAAAATAACCATTGCCCCGTCCACATAGAATTATCTGGAAGGCCTTCTATTTGCAGCAGTCCTCACAGGTTGGATGCTCAACCTATTCTTGAGAACTGAAATGTAGAGACACCACCTCTGTCGCAACTGTTATCCTTCATTGGACTCTTCTCACCATCGCTCCGCATCAAATTCTCATTGACACGATAGATAAGAGATCTTGGTCCACAATGAAATCCCATTGCACCATCACCAAGCAACATCCAGGCATTCTTGTCACCACTTTCAATGACCTTTATCTTCCTCGCTTTATCCAGCGATTTCTCCATCGACAAAATTTCCCCATCAACAATCTCCTGGAACTTGGATGTACCTTTGTTCTGAATTATCAAGCCGAACAATTACAACATTCCAAAGCATAGTATCACATGGGCATGGTAATTCTCAGGATAGAGACCAGAAGAATTTCCATTCCCTGGCATGACTCCCTCCATCGACTTTGCTCGTCCACCATGATGGATGGTTGTGGCTATTGACAGAATCTCCCACCAAATCAAAAGTGACATCTGAGTTATGTCGATCATCTTCATCGATCTCATTTGTCAACACCGCCTCCTTGTAGTGCTCTGCTTGCATGAGCAGACCTAAGCCCTCCTTTCCTCAAACGTCCTCATAAAATACATTGGAAACAACTGTGCAACAACAAATCATATCTCCATTCACAAACCAATAAAACCCATGGCTATAAAAGCGTCCCTCTGAAGCAAAATATGGCTCTGATACCAAATGAAGAAACATTTACCGGAGAATATTAACTAATTACTGAGAGGAATAATTAAACATCACCAGCAACAAATCATAAACATAAACACAAGTGTTTAACCGGGAAAAACCCCAAAATCCAGGGAAAACCCATCCTAATGAAATTTCATTAGCCTTGGCCAAAACCGTGGCCAATCTAGCCAAGTGAGCTTTCACCGCTCACATCGAGGCCTACATTACAATGAAGCCCTCCAAGCCTTTTATAGGCTCCATTACATGCAATACCATGAGCTGAAAACCATGGGTGCACTACCATGTACACCAAAACCATCATTTTTTAACTCGATCAAACTTGACTCTAATCCTGAGTCAATTTACCTAACAACATCTCTGCTTATAACGAACTTTTTGGTGGATAGGTTATACAACCTGTATGCCTTTGATTCTTCACTGTATCCAATAAATATGCACTTCTCCCCCTTACTTTCCAACTTCTTCCTTAGCTGATTTGGAATTTGTGCATAAGCCACACACCAAAAACTCTCATTTGGGTGACACCTTGTTTTATGCCATTCCATGCTTCTTCAGGAAATCTGTTCATTACAGTTTTGGTTGGGCATCTATTCAAGATGTATGCTGCACAATGTACATCTTCAGCCCAATACTCATTTGGAAAATGTTTTTCCTTCAGCATACTTCTTACCATATCCATGATGGTCCTATTTTTTCTTTCAGCAACTCCATTTTGTTGCGTTGTGTACCTTGCTATAAATTGCTTGTGTATGCCATTTTCTCTGCAAAAACGCATAAATTATTTTGAGATATACTCTCCTCCTCTATTAGTCTTTAAAACTTTAATATGTTGCCCACTTTGTTTCTATACAAGAGCCTTAAAGTGGCAGAATTTCTCAAACACTTCACTCTTAAATTTCAAGAAATAAACCCAAGTTTTTCTTGTGTAATCATCAATAAAAGTCAGCATATAATGGTTGCCTGCTAGTGATGGTGTTTGCATCGATCCACACAAATCTAAATGGACAATTTCTAAGGGTGTCTTTGCCCTTATGCTCTTTCCTGATGGAAAGCTTTCTCTATGTTGTTTTCCCAAGATGCAGCCTTCACATAGGCTGTCTCGTTTTTCAATCAATGGTAATCCCTTTACCATTCCTTTCCTATGCAAAAAATTCAGACCTCCAAAGTTGAGATGTCCAAATCTCAAGTGCCATAACCAATTTTCATCCTTTGCTTCTCTTTGGAATGTCTCTTGTGTCATTGCTGCCATTTCAACTCCTTTCTTCAAATCTGCTCTCATCTTGAGAGGGAACATTATGTTCCTTGTCATCGTCACTTGTGCAATGAATTGCTTGCTTGGTGGTCTATCCATGATGGTGCATACATCATCTTCAAAGAAAAAATTGTACCCTTTTTGAATGAGTTGTCCAATGCTCAAGAGGTTACACTTTATACCAGGCACATAGTATACATCTGATATGGATCTTCCTTCTCCTTTCTTTGTCAAAACACTTACTCTGCCTTTTCCCATGACAGAGACCTTATTGTTTGTCCCCAATGTTACTTGAGACTTTACATTTTCATCTAACATGGAAAACATGGAAATGTTTCCAGTCATATGGTTGCTACATCTTGAACTAGAAACCATATATCTTCATTATTTTCTTCAACCATATTACATGCTAAAAAAAACTTCTCTTGACTGATATTTTCCTTAGTAAAATTAGCACTGGGTCTATTACCCATGTCACTATGTTTCTTCCTACATTCATTGGCATAATGGCCATACTTCTTACAGTAATGAAATTGGACTTGGGATTTATCATACCTTTGTCCATGTGCTTGATTTTGTCCACCTTGTTGGCTGCTACCTTGGCCTTGGTTTTGATTTTAATTGCTGCCCCTTCCATGAGTATTTGCAGGGTTGCTTCTTCCTCCTCTGTTTTGGCTTTTGCCTCTTCCTTTTCCTCTGTAGTTTCCTCTGCCTTGTCCCTTCCTCTTCCAAAGGACATTTGGGTCTTGAAGGCATGCTCCAAAGATGAGTTTGTTATTATACCCAATCTTTGTTCATGAGTCATCAATGATGCATGAAGCTCATCAACTGTAAACTTTGAGAGATCCTTTGTCTCTTCAATGGTTGTGACTATCAGATCAAACCTTGAGGGTAAGCTCCTCAATAATTTCTCTACAATTCTTCTTTCTTCTACTCTATCTCCATGAGATCTCATTTGGGTGACCAACCCAATCAGTAGAGTAAATAATGAGTCTATTGTATCAGACTCTTTCATGCAAATAACTTCAAAATCCCTTCTCATTAATTGAAGTTTTGCAGTCTTCACCTTCTCCATACCTTGGTAGGTTGTCTAGAGAGTATCCCATAAATCCTTGGACCTCTTAGCTGCTGCAATCCTTGGAAACACACTTTCATGCACTACTTGATAGAGATAGAATAGGGATTTTGAGTCCTTATTCCTATTGCTCTTCATCAAATCCTTCTCTGCCTGTGTTAAGGCATTAAATTCATTTTCATCTCAAATGCCATAACTAGTTTTCATCTTTTGCTTCTCTTTGGAATGTCTCTTATGTTACTGCTGCCATTGCAGCTCCTTTCTTCAAATATGCTCTCATCTTGAGAGGAAACATTATGTTTCTTGTCATCCTCACTTGTGCAATGCATTTCTTGCTAGTTGGTTTATCCATGATGGTGAATACATCATCTTCAAAGAATACATTGTAGCATTTCTGAATGAGTTTTCCAATGCTCAAAAGTTTACACTTCACATCAAGCACATAGTATACATCTGATATGGATTTATT
>JAXQQM020082054.1:0-182663 GCA_034641835.2 Pinus albicaulis | reverse complement strand
TATAATTTTATTATAAAGTTTTGTTATGATATATATATAAGTTCTCGATTGTGGTGGTTCTGTAGGAAAATTAGTAATAAAATAAAAATTAATTATAAATGAATAAAAAATAAATGTTTATATATTAAAATTAATTAATTTACAAAAATAATAATAATATATATTTCTTACATTTTTAGTCGAGGTGATGAAAATCACCGAACTTTAGATAAAGGCCATTTGTAAATAGTGAGTCCAAATGAGATGAAACAAGAACAGATGAAAAGGTAGAAAAAAATTGAATGCAATGAAGCAATCAGAATGAAAATATAAAGAAAATGAAAATCTCACAAAAACGTCACACACTTAACCAAAGGACGATATTAAAGAGTGATTTAGCCATAATTTACGTAAAGGGTCCCCATTATTGTTATGAGGATAATAAGTTAAAAATGGGAGGGCGGTGGGGGTGGAGTAGGGGAGTTGTGATTTTACCACAACAACGGAGATACACGGGGAGGAACCAATTATCTCTGGTTAAAGGTAATGAGTTTAACTTTACCCAAAGGTTAAAAGTGAGGAATTTTATTAAACCGTCAAATGGTAAAACATTTCCCATGGGTTCCACATTAGTGAATTAAGCAATATAAGTTCAAAAACATAAGTACTCGAGATAGATTTACTTTAAAATCATGAATCTAAATTTTGGGGAATATTTAATATTTAATATTACCTCGTATGAGTAATAGAAGAAGGTAAAAATAGGGAGTTATAGATAAATCATATATCCATCGATATGAATGGTCTCTGGCATTGCTTTGTTGCCAGTGAGCTTGGTCAGTGCCCCGAAAAAGTTGTCCTTAATACCATACAAGCATGACCTCACTACCAGTGAGCATCTATAGCCCCGACAAGTTTACTTGTACTTCTCATGCTTCCCCTTTTAATCACCCTTTTGATAAGCACATTTTTGATCTAATTTTATGATGTACCTAAGCGAAAGGGGTGGGATGGTCAAAGAGACTTAAGAAAATGGATATAATACTTCCATAATGTTGATTGCAAATATTTCCCATGACTACCAATCCAGAGGCTTTTATAAAGTGGAGGGATGGGAGGAATCCATTGAGTTAAACTCAAGATCAATTATTTCCTTGGAACGATGAACTATATCACTTAGAAAAATAAATATTCCTTCATGGAAAATATTTAAGGTAAGAGGGCTTTATAATTCCATAAATATATCTCTTTAAAGTAAATGAACCCATGAAATTGACAGACTAAAAATTCCCATCTATGCCAACCAATGTTGGGTAAGAAAAATTCCTTTAACATAAATATTGGTAATATCAATGAAATGAATCCGTAACCAATAATAAAAGGAAAAATAAATCCAAGCTAAAGTGAAATAATAAATCAACAAACTCCAAAAATGTCAAATAAGGAGAAGAAAAATGAAAGAAATCCCAAATTAAAAAGACAACCCCAACAAGAATAACTATAAAAATGTCTCAACATGAGAGTAAAATAAGATAACCATGTGTCTCTTCATCTTATGTTGAGATTTTAATTAATTTTATCTTGCAAAGTTAGGCTTGAAAAATGAAGCAGTCATGAGGTAAAATGAAGCCAAATGAGAAGTTTCTCCTTTTACAAATTTTCTTGTTGCGAACACTGAGCCTTCATAATAACATCTCAAAAATTTTCTAAATAAAAACAGGGCTCGTGAAACAAATAAAACGTTCAGGGACTCCATAATTTAGTTGACTTGATGAACATCGTAACTACTCTTTGAAACTCGAAAGCAATAAAAACAAGGAGTATGAGTTCCAAATATGAGCTGGTAGGGGTGTGAAACAATTCTTGAATACTTGCAGAATGAAGTTTAAGATCAGAAAAACTAAAGACAAAACTGAAACAAAAATGAAAATAAATATAAAAGGATGAAAATGGGAATATGAGGCTTACAATTTGAAGAATTTCATATAATTTTACCTAAAAGATGTCGATTTTCTCCAACAAAAGATAACATTATTTTAATTGGAATTAAAATTATGAAGAAGATATAATCTATGAATTTTTCATTGGCTCAAAATCATAACTTATTAAATCTAAACTAAAGTGAGTATTAATGCTAGTAAAAACAATGATTCATGTTTAAGGAATATGAAGTAAATAAAGTTCATTAGAAATGAAAATAAAGATTTGTTTCTTAATGAATTCCAGCGACAATTATTCTCTTTGTTTCTTCAGATTTCATATCAACTCTAAGGTTTACAT
This sequence comes from Pinus albicaulis, assembly GCA_034641835.2. NCBI lineage: Eukaryota > Viridiplantae > Streptophyta > Pinopsida > Pinales > Pinaceae > Pinus > Pinus albicaulis. Next base: position 180,404 of record JAXQQM020082054.1, on the reverse strand, counting down.
AAAATTTTAAAAATAAAGACCATGTCCCAACCTATGTAACAATTATGTGTATATGGAAAGGACTTAAATATTTTGCAAGATAATTATGGAGTGATATATCAAAGATAACAATACCATAAGAGAACACAAACATAAATTTACCATGATTCATTGCATTTGCGTGTTCCGAATTTCCTTACCAGTTGGTTGCATTGCTATAGTGGTTGCTCAAGAGTGCCTCGATAAGATAATTATCCAGTAGAGAAATAAAGGAAAAAATGCAAATGAGCCACAGGTGACGAGATTTTCATTAGACCAGAAGATTGTAGTGTAGAGTAAAAATAGGCCCAAATATACATGTGAGGATGTATTTCCAATGAAGACACAATGATATGATCCATGTGCATACACCATGAAGAATGGATATCCCTGAAGTCACTTAGTCATCTCGAGGAATGAATGCTTGGGGTTTGATGAAATTATAATTAAAAAAAATAAATCCAAGCTCTTCATACGAGGGTAACATGGAAGTTAGGATTGAATAAAGAATAAAGATATAGAGAGGTAAGAAAAGAGAGGACACCATTTTGTTATGACGAATAGGCCAGATTATCAAATAATGAATGAGTTGACCAAAGGCCTATGAGATTACATTAATCACACATCCCGAGGTTCTGAGGTATTGAGAGAGTTCATTATATAGGGAAATGTAAAAACAAGATTTCGAGAAAAGGATTTTGAGATTCAATAATATGATGGAGGATGAATAACTTGGATATTGGAAATCTAGAAAAAAATTTTCAAAGGCTCTGGGAAAAAAACAAAGAGGTGGGGGCCATTTCCTTTGTTTAACATTTTATTGAGAAAACAAGGAAATTGGGCATGATAATCAAGAAAATGGCCACATGGATCTCGGGTTAGAAATATCGAAACACATTTTAAAATGCTTCCAATATAAGATAGACCGGAGAGTCCGATAAGCTTGAAAGTTTGAAATGTCGAGGGAAATATCTCAAAAAGGTTATTCTCTTAAAAAAGAAATGAAAATTAAAGGACTGAGACTTTAAGATTTACCAGTTAGAGGCTTTGAATCATCTTGGGAGAAAGAAATGTGACTAAACTAGATGCAATATGAACAAGTTCAATGCAGATGTTCTCTTAACTCAGAAAATATATGATTCAGAATGGGAAAAGGTAAAATCTAGGATGGGAACACTTTTACAACTTGTTGCAAGATTTTTTGTGTGATTTTACTTTGCTTATTGAACTTCTTTAATTTAACATTTAGAATGTGAGAAGCAAATATGAACAAGAAAGAGTCCAAAATTTCATTTCAATTTCCTAATGGAGAAATGAGAAATGATTATTGACTCATCTCGTGCTGGTGTAAAGAAAAAGAAAGAGAAGCATTAATAGAGAGCCCAAAAATCAGGAATATTTCTAATGAGAAATAAGATACTCTCATAAACATGTTTATAATCTGAAAAGGAATAATTGCTCACTTTATTCTTCTACCTGTATTATTTAAATAATAAACAAACAAAACAACAAACTGACTAAACTAATTCTAATCCTATCTGAGCTGGATGAAAGGAAACATAACTAGGTATAATCATATGTCCAATGTATCCATAGAAGCATTTTATTTCCTGCACATATGAAAATGTCACAAATCAACAACAAGAATAAAACTGCAGCTAAATTATTAAAAGAAAAATTCATCCTACTATGTACATCTAACAAGTTCAGCAAAATAAACTTATTTACAAAATTCTTACCTTGAAATTCTTCCGAAACTCTATCTACGGGATAATGAAAATTAGGATGTATTTCAGTGAATGATTGGAAGAAGTTCAAAGGAAGAGGAAATATTAGGCTAGACTTGAATGATACATTTTTAAATATTGAAGCTTGATGAAAACTTTCAATGTCACAAATCTTCTTGAGAACTGGAACTTCTAGATATTTTCCACATGAATCAATAAAGTATGGATGGAAATTTAGAAGATTTATATAAGTAATACATAGATGTATAGAGTGTAATGATTCACTCTCAAATGTTGAAACTTGTATAAAATTCAATTCAAAATAAGACATAAATTTTCCTGAAATGAACATTAAATAAAATTGAAGACTTAAAAGTTGTTGATGCACATACTCATGACCTTGGAATTGATCTTCATGTATACTTATCAATGCATTTGATGAGTGTTTAAAGTCATAATATTCAAAGTGTTAGTGTAGTGTTTTCAGAAATTTGAAAATGAAATTTGAAAGAAAAAAAAATCAAACTAGAGAAAACTAGAAATCCAAAGGAAGTTTTCTGTTTAGAATTTCATTTTACAATAAAAAGAAACTTGTCAGAAATTTTATTAGATTTCTATTACTTGAATTTTTTTATTCACATTTGATATGTCAACTTAGCAATTCTTTGACTGTGTGTTCTTTAAAAATCAAGGGATTCATAAAAAATCATGTTTTTTAACACTAGTGTATTCTTTGTTAACTTGGTGTTTTTGAAAAAAAAAAAAAAGTTGCAACAATCTAGAGAGACTCTACTTCGATATCGTTATATTTATGAAACCAACGTATGCATATCATAATTACTAGAATTTTTTGAATTGAACCAATATGAAAAAATTGCAGATTTTGAATATGTTTAACATAACGTCAAGTTTCTCAACATATTAGTTAAAATCTAAAAATCTAAACAATATCCATTTCAAAAGACGGACCAATGTAATGATCCATAAATTTTCCATATTTTTTATAGTGTATATTGGAAGATAAAAAAATTTGATTTCACTGAATCATAATGACCTTCAGAATTTTTTTGCACACATTTTATTAGAAAATTAATTAAAATTAACAAATATCTATGAAATTCCATAAAAATTATATTTTCTAAAAGTAGATTCAATTCTTCAAATGGAGGTATAGGTTTCGAAAGTAAATTCACCAAATTTGATGGACTTTAACCTTTCCGAAATTGGAGAAACATTATCAGAGCCGAGTTGTTGCAGAGTTGTAGGTAAAGTAGTTCGGCCAAACTAAAAAATAATTCGGCCAAACTTGCGTTTGTCGTCGAGGCGTGTCAAAATAAAAAGAAAACTAATCGAATGAATTAATTTAAAACTTTGGTCGAAATATTTTAAAAGTTGGGCTGAAAATGTGTCTACATTTTCCGTCAGCTGAAACAATGCGACCCTCGAAAAAAAACATTTCACCAAACGATATAAATAAACAGAGGCGAAACATTTTTTCGCACTCTTTCTTCATTTGGACTGAACTTTTAAACTAAAAATTTTGTGCTTAATTTTTAAAGGTAATTTTTAGAGCTTAATTTTAAAAGGAAATTATTTGGGCTCACTTTTTAAAGTGAGTTTGTTTTTCAAAGTAAGTGTTTTGGGATGAATTTTTAAAGGAAAATATCTGAGCTGACTTTTTTAAAGTGAGTTTTTTTTAAATTAAGTGTTTTGGGCTGAATTTTTGAAGTGAGTTTTCTTGAATGTAAGTATTTTGTGCTGAATTTTTAAAGTGAGTTTTTTTGTCTAGATTTTGAAAGTGAGTTTTTTGTCTAAATTTTGAAAGTGAGTTTTTTCGCAGGATTTTGAAATTGAGTTTTTTGGGTTGGATTTTAAAAATCTATATAGACTGAATTGTCATGGGAAATCAAATAAATCACAAGAGAAAATATCATCAAATAAGGGACATCGAGGCTCATAGAGAATACACGAGAAACTATTACAAAAAAGGAAATAATAACGATTAAATATTGAAAGGGGAAATCAAACTCAAATGGAAGTTGAAGCATGTATGTAAATGTAAATATTATAAATGATATTTAAAATTTAAATGATAAATGTTTGTAAAAATGAATGTCTTAAGTGGTGTTTATTCTTCCTCAATCATGGATTTAGATCCTAGGGGTCATTATTCAAGACTAAGAGAAAAAAACCAAGCTCTCGGAGAAAATTTGGTCGACTTTATACTTGCTACAAGAGTGCTACACGAAGTTCTGTTTTTACTAAAGAGTTTTGTTTTGGAGATAACTCACCGAATGACTAACTAAATCAAATGAAAATGGGGTGGGACAATTTTTTTAGTAAGTAGTATTTCTTAGGTCTCCATTCCAAGTGGAAACACTCGAAAATACCTCTGTTCACACGTGCTAAAAAATAACAGAAAATTACTACTCTAAAATTTAGAAATTCAAGAACTAGTGAGCTAGTTAATATATCAAATGCAATGGGGTAAATTTTGTTATTAACGTTAACATCATTACGACCTAATCCAAGTGGAATCAAGTCAACGAAGCTCATAAATTCATTCTAAAAAATAGCTGAAATTTACTACTATTTCGCTGTAAGGCATTTCTAGAAATCTTATATTCGTGAACTAGCAACGAAATCCAAGTATCTTAATGATTACTATGACCTTAAAAAGTTATTATAAGGATGAATAATGCTTTTGAATCTATAAAAAACCTTCAAAATAAATTACTTCAATCATTTAACTGAATCCTACAGTAAGAAAATAAAAAATACTAAATACAGAAATATGCAAAACAGAAATGAGAGATGCATGTGAATAAAAAGTGAAAATAACATAAAATAATTGTGCAAGATGTATCTGCGGCTCTTGGGATGGCCAAGCCCAAGGAGGATTCAGATTCCTATGGAAGAAACCAATTCCTAAAAGCTAAAAATGGCACCAAAATTCATTATTGAATCAGTCCAAGTACATCCCTGCAAGAAAAGAAAGCGGCGTTGCTAAACAATAAGTTTTCTCCACAATAAGACTAACAATACATGCCCCTATAGGCCAATTCGAATTGGTACTTATACAAAAATTGAACAAGCATTCTTGAAGAGCTTTTCAAATCTGCCTTCAAACTAGTGGATCACGGTTCTCAACACTTTGAGAATCTGAATTAAATGAGAGGGGAGCACATTCCTAGATTTTCTCAATCATTGGAACTCCAAAATTTCTCGATAATTTTATGATATTTTATTCATTTATTCTCCAATATTGACCCTGCAGTAGTATGGAGAAAGTCCCTAAATTATATCCTTCTCCAAATATTCATAATCTACCCAATATTCTCACAATATTCTTCAAAAATAAATAATATTACGCAAAAATATGCAATTATCTCCAAAATTTCCTAAGAACATATTAAATATTAAAAAAACATTATTAAGTTAAGAAGGAGAGATTTAATATATCTTTTGTGTTCCTAAGAAATGTTAGATGAGCCTTAATTTATGTCTAATTTGGAGGCCCATCATGGGATTCCAACCACTATGTCCCATTGATGTGGCCATACCATTTGCAACTACTTAGGGAGCTTTGGCCGATGTCCAGTCTGAAACTGACAAGGCTAACAAATTCATTGAGCGAATCCATCACATCCAATAGTAGGTCCATGACATTTTAGACAAAGTCAATTCTAAGTACAGGCATCAACATGACCAAGATCAGGTGCCACACAAGTTCCAGGTGGGTGACAAATTTTGGCTACATTTGCAAAAGGTGTTTAGTGAATTTAATGTCTTAAATTGCTTACATAAATGATCAACCGAGGTTTGTAAACTGGTGAAGTGTGATGCATTGTATGTGCTTAGCTAACCTTCTTCTTACTTCGTTGTTTGTATTTAATGTTGTTTTTGGGGGGTTTTATTTTGATATCTAAGAATGTTTAATCTAGAACTATGAAAGAAATTAAATGAAACTAATTAATTTTAAGAAGGAAGAAAAGAAAGTGTTCCTAAGTTGATCTAATTTACATAAAAATAAATCGAAGACTGTTGGCTTGTTAAAATCTAGTCTGAAAAACAGAGTATCTAACTTGATGAGTGCTATCTTAGCATTAGTCCTATTCCATGGATCTAATTCCTATAACTGAGATTGAAATTGTAGTGCTATTCTAAGGGAAAGCAGAAAAGTAAAATAGATAATGTATGTTTAGTTACTTTAGCATTCAATATGAAGTATTAACTTCTTGAGATGTTGTCTAAGCAACTATCTATACCTTAACTTCTAATGTTCTAGGAAATCAAGTAAGGTGGACAAAGGAAAACAACTAACGTATGATTAGTTACTCCAGCATTCAATATGAAGTATCACCTTCTTGAGATGATGTTAAGTAACCAATTATACTTAATGAAAAATCAAGTAAAATATGCAAAGGAAAACCTCAGTAATTGCATGAATTAGATATTCAACCATTCAGAATAGAAACATGACAGAATCAATTTCTTGGAATGACCTTTAGGAACATCAATGATACAATTAAATGAGGATCTAAAAGTAAATGTGAAAGCATGTAAAGCTAACTGTAAACAACTAATGTATGATTGATTTACTCCATCATTCAATGTGAAGAATTACCCTCTTGAGATGTTGTATGAGAAATCAATTATACCTCAGTTTCTAAGTTCCTAGAAAGAAAATAAAATGTGCAGAGGAAAAACTCAATAACTATATGAATTAGAAATTCAATCATTTAGTTTAGAATTGTCTTCTTGAAATGATCTGTAAGAAAATCCATTGATACAATTAATTGATATTTCTATCTTAAGAAAATAAATGACAGAACAGTAAGGAAAACTATATAACTGTGAATTCTTATTACTTCAAACTAGATTCAATTTGAGAATAGGAAGATCTATCTTTATGAAATGTTTTTAGAAGAACAAGGATTACACAGTTATGATTTAACGTTATGCTGTTAATAAAAAATGGAATGAAATATTAATAGATACTCAGAAAATAGAATTAATAAAAATAGAGGAAGGAAAATTAAACTAAAAACAATAAATGAAAAACCTCCTCCAGTGCAGGGGCCCTCTGTAACTAATTCGGCTAAAATCCTAGCTGGTTAAAGATGCAATTAAGCAATCATTGGCAACACTATCTTTGTGTTATGATAGAATGAAGTCTTAATACATAGTGTATCAGCAAACGCTTAAAACTTAATTTTTTTTCTTTTCTCGGTTCTGTACAACCGATATTTAAAGAAAATAAACATAACTGTCTATGAGATAATATTGCTACAGGTGGCTAATTCAACTTATAGAATTGCAATTAGACTGTTTAACTCTTGATTTGATATGATAGAGCAAATCAAGAATCATACTGTTCTTGGCTAATGTACTTTGACCACACCTTTGACCATGATCTTATGCCTCCTTTTCTATTGATCTTGACCGAGTGAATAGGACAAAATGCATGTGGAGATGATTCTAGAAATTCCCATGTGGCTCAATTCTCCATTTGACACCTAGAACCTGTCAGACCATGAGAGTAGCTATAGAATCCACGATTAGTTGCAGAATAGGCTACGTTCTATAGCTAAATTGAAAAAATCTATTCAAATAGCAAGAACATGAAAATATAATAGGGAAGCCATTTAAATGCATTCCTTAAGCCAAAACATGGCATTTATCATTGATTGCGGTATGTGATCTTATGAGAAAGTAAGGGAAAAAGGTGAGAAAGGATGTCAAAGAGAGGGTAATTTTGAGGTTCAACATACCCCCACTGCGAAGTCATTGCATGTCCTCATGCAATTTTCCAAAAATGTGAATTCTCTTCTCCTACTGCATTTGATAGGACAATTCTGCTAACACATCCAATTTCCTTCTTTTACTTTTATTTGAAGTGATTTCGATCCTGAACCTTCACATAAGAAGCTTGTACTTGAGATTAATGATTTCCTTGTTTAGTAACTTGTTCTTTCTTTTCAATTTCCTGTTCTTCTTGTACCATAGTCCTAAATGCAGAATGGTATTGTCATGAATTACCTTTTCCAACTTATTCTGTTGCTTTAAGGTCTCATTCTCCTGTGTGATATGTCTATTCAATATCTCTAGTTCATAAATATCCTGTTTGAGAGCATCAACTAGAGGTTCTTGTGGATTGATAGAAGGTTCTGGATTCATTGATTCACTTCTCCTCTCAAATAATTCTACATAATCATATATTTCTTGTTGTGTTGGATCTATGCCTGGATAATTTCTTCTGGGGCTAACTTCAAAATTATGAATAGGAGAATTTTGAGAACTATGAGGAGGAGAAATATTGATAGGAGATGGTATTGGAGTTTCCTCATCCAAACTTACAAACTCTGTCTCTTTTGGTAGTGTTCTCTTCATCGAACCTCGGAGTCTGGAGCTCCTTCTCAGTTGTGGAGGATTTACATTTTCTTCATTTGTATCTCTACTCTTCTTTATTATCTTTCCTCCTGTCTTGTTTTTATTTTGTTTTCTGATTTCTACCAGCTCTTCAGAGATGAGATTTTCATCATTCTTCTGCAATAAATATGGAGGTCTATCTTCAATGTTTATATCAATCTTCTTCCTTCTACTCTTTCTGACATTATCTTCTTTGGGTTGTTATGGTGCTTCTTGAAAATGGTTTCTAATAAGAAATCTCTCCCAGGTATCTCCTATGCTTTTTAAATGAAGCTCAACCAATATCTTTAGCAGCCCATGGTGATGCATGGTGTTATCTATGAACTGTATTCTTTTTTACATGTTTGTGGACATCCTTTTTAAGCTATTTAGCAGAAATAAGGGGAGATTTATTTCACCATTTTATAAGAAATTCATTAGTAAACAGATATGGTATACATACATGCAACCAAAAATTCCTTCATAGGTGATAAATTTCTATAAAATCAAGAGAATATTCATCCATTTACTTTAAGAGGTGATTTGGGAATACATTTTCTAAAAACAGAGACATCCATACCTGGATTTTTGAGCATAACTTTCCATGATTCACTGTGGAACTCCTTGTTTTTGAACCACCTTTCGCCAAGCCTTGGAAGTTCTGTGGCTTTGGCCATGAATGATTCAGTAACTGTGAAATTGAAGTCTCCAATTTCCACTTCTGTGCCATCAAAATAACAAGAAAAATATTTTGTAATTTCCTTGTGGAAACCATCGAATTCCTCTATGAATTTGAGCCATCCAGATTTCCGTAGCATTTCCTTCATTTGAGGGTATCCTTCCATATAATTTGTTCCCACCTGTTCTGATCTTACTATCAGTCCCATACCCGTAGAGTTTTCAACCTTCAGAATTACCCTTCTCTGTTTGTGAAATGAATTGGGTTATGGAACTGACGAAAGTTATCAAGGGTTTGTATGAATAAATAGGTGGCAAGGGTTTTGAAGAAATGTAGACAGGTATGTTACCTCAACCAGTCAAGAACGTTAATCATCAATGAAGGAGTCAATTATGGACCATTATGAGACATAACGTGGAGGATGTGGCTGATCTGTGGTATGATGGAGATTGTAATCAAATCAAATGACGATCTGTCAAGGAAGCATATGACTATCCATATTATACGTGCTACTGTTTTAACCTTTTTATTAAAATATTTTTTTTTCACTTTACCTTTTAGAACTAACCTTTTTGTTTTGTTTTTTTTTTGGTGTTGATCCTTTAGGTACCCTTTAGCATGTTGGTCTTCAAAACATAATCCTTAAATTTCCTGTAATCATCATTTGTTTGTAGGCTATAAAATTGTGTCAGAACTGCTAAATGAAATGTGGCTGCAGAATATAATTAGTTGCAAAATGAAATCAGCTGCAGAATGTGACCAGCTGTGGAATGTAGTCAACTGTAGAATGTAGTCAGCTGTAGAATGTGATCAACTGCGAAATGTAGTTAGCTGTAGAATGTGATCTGTAAAAGAAATGAAGTATGGTTTTTGGAATGGAATGTAAGTGGAATATGATTTTGAAATGGAATGGAGGTGGAATATGACTGTGACAATGGAATGAAAATGGAATATGACTGTAGTTTTGTGTTGTTACTTATTACAGAAAATAAATGGAAAATATAGGATGTCAGAAATCTCTGATTTTCACCCTGTATTTTCTGTATAAGTATGCCAATCATTGATTGGTTTTCATACTTATACATATTTTTTTTTTATAGGAAAAATAAAAGCTAATTTAGTGAAGAAGAAGAATTCTTCTTCACTAACTTCATATCAATATTATCTTGGAAAATCTTGATAAACTCTTCTCTTGAAATTGGTTTATGATATACTTTCAACTAATGACCATTCACAAGAAGAGGTACCTTTTCTTCATCTATTAACTTCAGTGCTCCATTATCAAAGACTTTTTCAATCTCATAAGGCCCAAGCCAATGAGTCTGAAACTTTCCTTGAAAATATTTGAATTTTGAATAGAACAAAAGTGCCCAATCCCCTTCTTGAAACTTTTTCTCCTTGATATACTTATCATGCCATTTATCCCTTTGCTTCTGGACTATATTAGTTCTTTGAACTGCATCTTTCCTGATTTCATCAAGCTCATTGAGTTGCTCCAATATATGTTTATGTGCTTCTGTTAAATCATGTCCCAATTACACTGTCGTCTTGAAGGTTCGGTTTTGAAACTCTATAGGGAATAGGACTTGCTTCCCATAAAAAATTTCATAGGGAGTATGTCATGTTGTATTCCTCCATATAATATTCTTATTGAAGCCTTTATACCCAATCTCTTCTATGTATATGCACAATCTTAGTGAGAATTCCTTCAATCACATTATTGGTGGACTCTACTTGACCATTTTCTTGTGGATGATAAGGAGTAGAATTTATGTGCTTGATCTTGTAATCTTCCACGAGCTTTTTCACCAACTTGGATGTAAAATGGGCTCCCTGATCTGTCACAATTCTCTTGGGACACCAAAACGATTGAAGATATCCTTAAAAAGAAAATTAGCTACAGAACGTTCATTAACAAAAAGTAATGCTTTAGCCTCTACCCAATTGGTGAGATAATAAATACATACCAAAATATACCTATTTTGGTTTAAATGGTGAATTGATTGGCCCAACAAAATCCAAGGCTAATTTTCAAAAGGTTCAATGAGTACCCGAGGTTGTAATGGAATTTCATTTGAAGGAGCAGGTTTCCCTACCCTTTGGCAGCTGTCACACCTTCTTACATATTATTTTGCATCTTTGAAGATGGATGGCCAATAATATCCTAAATGAAGGATTTTATAGGTTTTCCTCTTGTCAGCAAAGTGTCCACCACAAGGTTCATCATGACATGCCTTAAGAATTTTAGGAATTTCATCTTCTCGAACACATCTTCTGATAATGAGATGTGGACCTGTTTTATACAATTCATTAGTAATCCATGAGTAACTTGCACTTAATTGAATGGTTTTTATTTTCTCTCTAGGAAACAAATGTGAAGGTAATTTTCCTGTGACTAGGTAGTTAGAAATATCTGCAAACCAAGGAATTTGAAAAGTTATTGCAAAAAGGTATTCATCAAAAAATTTATCTTCAATTGGAGTGTCATCTTTGATATTTTCAATTCTAGATAAGAAATCAACAATTGTGTTTTTTTTTCCAGGTCTGTCTAGAATGGTGATGTTGAATTCTTTTAAGAGTAATAACCATCTTGTAACTCTGCCATTAGTAATATATTTATTCATTAAATATCTAATTGCAGAGTGATATGTATGAACATAGGTTTCATAACCTGTTATATAATGTCTGAATTTGTTGATAGCATGAACAACAGCTAAGAATTCTTTTTCAGTTACACTATAATTTAAGCCAGTGGGAGTCAAATTCTTGCTTGTATAATAGATGACATAGGGGATCAAATATTTTTTTCCTAATACAGATCCTGGAGCTGTATCTGAAGCATCTGTTGAAATCTGAATAGGTAGTTTCCAATTTGGACCTCTTAAGATGGGTGCTTCAGAAATTTTTACTTTTAAAGTTTCAAATGCCAACTGGAAATCAGGATTCCAACTGAATTCAAAATATTTGGTGAGTAACTTGAAGACTGGGGATGAAATTTTAGTGAAATTTTCTATAAATCTTCTATAATATCCTGTGAATCCTAGAAAACTTCTAACATCCTTTTGAAAGCTTGGAATTGATAGTTTGGAGATGACTTCAACTTTAGATTTATCAACTTTAATTCCATCTCCTGAGATGTGATGTCCTAAAACAATCCCTTCTGTAAACATCATAAAAAAAATTTCATGGCTTAATGAAAGGTTTTCTTCCTTACATCTTTTAAGAACCTTTTCCAATTTTTCTAAAGCTTCTTCAAATGCATTCTCATAAACTGTAAAGTCATCCATGTACACCTCTACACAATCATGTATTAGATCAGAAAAAATTCCTAGTACTGCCCTTTGGAATGTTGCAGGTGCATTTCACAATCCAAAAGGAAGTATTCGGTAGGCATAAGTTCCCCATGGAAAGGTGAATGTGGTCTTATATTAATATTAAGGTGCTACCTGAATTTGATTGTAGCCACTAAAACCATCTAGAAATGAGAAACACTTCTTACCTGATAATGTATTCAATACTTGATCTATAAAAGGTAAAGGAAAATGATATTTTAGGGTATCTTTATTCAATTCTCGATAATCAATGCATACCCTCCATTTACCATTCCTTTTGGGCACAATCACTTAAGGGGAAACCCACTGACTGTCTGAAATTGGGTAAATGAAGTTTACATTCAACAATTTTTGCAACTCTTCTTTCACAATTTCTCTAAGATTTGGATTCATCCTTCTTTGAGGTTGTCAAATAGGTTTACAATTTTCCTCAATGTAGATGTGATGTATACAAGTCTTAGGAATAATTCCTTTCATATCTGTGTATTCCCATGCATATGAAGAAGAATGTTGTTGTAATGTTTTGATTAACTTTTCTTGTTGTAATCTCTCCAAGTTATTGTTTATATTTAAAGTTTTCCCTGGAAAAATTTCAAATGTAGAGCTACCAAATTCTTACATAGAATAAAGAGACATCTACCTAGATGACAAATATTCAATATTATATTTCTCCTGGAATTGAGCATGTTCATATTCTGGAGATGATTCAAATTTTTCCATAGAATTCAAGATTTGACTATCTTCACTAATGGTTGAAATAGTGAAGAGAGGTTGTATATCATTTTCATCACCAATCCATTATTTGTCATCTAACTCTGTGATTCTCTTTGCTGGAGGATATAGAGTGAATTTATTTTTTGAGTTACCATCAGAGATATACATATCACCAGATCTACAGCTAATGAAAGCATTAGCTGTAGCCAACCAAGGTCTTCCTAATATAAGTGGATGTCCTCCTAGATTTTTCTTAGGAGTTAAGATCATAAAATCAATAAGATAATCCCAAGAGTCTAAGGATACTGAAATATCTTCTAACACACCATCTGGCTTGATTACAGATCTGTCTGCTAATTGCAGTAATGTATGTGTATATAGAAGATTAGGAAGGTTGAGTTGTTCCATGGTTTGTTTTCTCATGATGTTTATTGCTGCCCCTAAATCAATCAATGTATTTGGAATTTCAACTCCATTGATATGTTTTTTTTACAACTGGACTTCTGGGATCTAAATATTTTTGTATAGTAGTTTTTTCCATCATTATGTATGCAATTTATCCTACAAGTTGAATTCTTTTTATTTCTTTTTTTTTCCTTCTAGGTTTCTTCATGCTCAACTCCTTTATTGTTTTGGCTAGAATTGGAATCTCTTTAATGTCTTGTAATAGAGGGATTTTGATATAGACATTTTTTAATTCATCTAGAAAATCATAATTGGGCAACATAATATGATTTTCTACCCCTCTATCAACTTGTAATATTTCAGGAAAAGGAGGTGTAGAATTAGGTATTGATGGTTTCTCAATGATAGGAGTTGAGTTTATTGGTTCTTTTTGTTTTTCATTTTCAGAATTTTGGTTTTGAAGAGATGTTCCTTTCTCAAATATTTTATTTGGTTATAGAGAATTTTCCTCAAAATTTTCTTGTTCTTGAATAAATACATAAGGCTTTTTCTTTTCTAATATCCTACCAGATCTAAGTTGGACAACATTAAGATCTAGAGGATTAATCATGTAGGTTGGAAATTGTTGTCCTTCTATCATGCAGGTATTTTGAAGATTTTTATTGTTGGGGTTTGGTAATGGTTGGGCAAGTAGTTGATTTGGTCTCTGTGGAAATGGTAGTGAAAGTTGTGGATTTTGGTTTTGGAGTTGGGGTTGTTGATTTTGTTGAGGAATTTATTGGGGAGGATAGTTTGGATATGATGGAGGATATTGGTAGTATTGAGAGAATATTCCATAGGGATTTTGCATTCCTTGAGCCCGAGATTGAGATTGAGATTGAGGTTTAGGCCAAGGTTTCTTCCAAGAATTTCAATTTGGTGGGGGATGAGTATACATTTGATTGTTAAAGCCATGAGCTTGCGGCCCATGCCATGGTATTCTAGAGACAAAGCAAAGAGATTCTGTTGGATTTGAAGTTGTTTCCTCTTGAAAAAAAGCTTTAAGACCTAGAATTGAAGGGCAACTCTTAGTCTCATGAATTTTTGAACAAATCATATAGGTCTCTATGACTTTTGCATCAAACAGACATTCTCTTAAAGCATGTTTCTTTCTGCATTTGGAATAGAAAATAGCTAAAGCATTAGTCTCAGATTGTTTTTTGTTTTGTAATTTAGGGGTGTCTATCTGTTCACTAAGAATCCCTAAGATGTTTGTTTTAAATTCGTCAAGCATGTTTCCAATTTCTGCCCTACTTACTGTTCCAGTTGCAGATCTATTTACTCTAGCGAGAGAAGGATCTCTTGGAATTTTCCCAGTTTTTTATTTTCCTCTTGAGAGATAAATACATAATTCACCAATGTCAGATAATGGAAGTTGAGAGATATCTCCCTTTTCCATCATGTTGAGAATGTCTATCCATTCATCTCTAATGGCTTTTAATAAAAGAGCTTTTAAAGTATCTTGATCTAAATTATTCATTTTTTTTCTTTTTATGTTATAATTGAATCTTTCAATTAAATCCTCCAAATTCTCATCCTCTTTTTGCATCATTTTAAATACTTCATCCTTGTGGTTGATGGGTATGCAATAATCCAAATACTTTTATAAAAATTCTCTTTTCATGTCATTCCATGTTCTTATAGACTGAGTGATTAAACTCATGAATCATTTTAGAGCTTCTCCTTTCAATGTTGAAGGAAACAATTTGAGTTTTTGAGGGTCTTGTAAATAATCATAAGTTCTACACAAGACTTTAAATTAAAAAAAAGGGTTTCAGGATCTTCACTTTTTAATCCATTGGGGGAATTTTGAGGTCCAAAATGGGCCTCCTAAGAAAAATGTACAACCAAAATAAACTTTATAAGAACCAATAGGATTCAAGATGATGATGTCAACCATGGGGGATGATTCACCATTTTTTAAGTAAAAGGGTAAAATGATTAAAAAATAATAAAATAATAAAACTACTTTTTGAACTCGTATTTTCAACTATCTCCCAAATTGTTTACTCAAATTTCAAGTGGGAGTACTCGTTGGATGAAAAATTTAATTCCTCGTCCAAGGAGTACCCATGTTGCATACTTTCTAGGGAACTTGCTAAGAGAAAAATGAGAAATACATGAAAAATGTGATTACAATCATGTGTTTTCATGTATTTCTCTTTTTTATCTTAGAAGGGTTCATCGAAAGTATGCAACATGGGTACTCCTTGGATAAGGAATTAAATTTTGCATCCAGCAAGTACTCCTGCTGAAAATTTGATTAAAAACTTTGGGAGATAAGTTGAAAATACGAGTTGAAAAAGTAGTTTTTTCTTTTTTCCCTCTAAAATTTGATGATGTCATCAAATCTTACTTTATTATTTCCACTATTATTATATAATTTCCTTAGGAGGCCCATTTTAGACCTCAAAAATCCCCTAATTCCAT
The DNA here is from genome assembly GCA_034641835.2 of Pinus albicaulis. NCBI lineage: Eukaryota > Viridiplantae > Streptophyta > Pinopsida > Pinales > Pinaceae > Pinus > Pinus albicaulis. The sequence goes on along the minus strand of JAXQQM020082054.1, from coordinate 164,649 downwards.
GAAAATTTGGGAGGATAGAAGGTGAGATATTATCAATATATTATTATCAATTTTATAGTTGAGAACCTCTATTTCGAGTTTCCTCATGGTTTCCTCCATGTCTCTAGCCTTTGGCTTATCGCCTCTATTCCCATTTGACTTTTTTTTAGCATTTCCTATGCTAATGTTAATGTCTATGAGCTCTTCTTCATGGATATAGACCCTTGAGCATACCCCATACTCTCAATCCTTATATTGGTCCTACTTTATAAGCCACCTATAAATTTCTTTTAAATTTATGAGAAATTTGATACCTTGAGCCAAAAATTTTGGGTTCATAGACATATTCTCCTTTTGAGTAGCTTTCTATTGAGTAACTATTTTTCTAAATTCAAGTCTCAAGGTAAAAGTTTTGGCCTTTGAAAGCTTTGGCCCATTCAACCCCAATTTCATTTGTTCTTCTACACCAACTCTTCCTAAATTTATAAACAATTATGTATCCAAATTTCATAGTTGGCTCTAGATTGTGTTATATTATCTCATAGCTTCCTACTAATTACTTCAGTTCCCAAATCTAAGCTTTAGTTACAGAGTTATACCCCTTTGAAGTGATTGTATACTCTATTTTTCCTTCACACTGTTTTAGTCATAACTTCTTCATATTGGGTCTACTTCATTATTGTAATATGTTGTTCAAAATATCTCTTCAAGTTCTTTTATTTGAGTTGAATATACCTCTTATACCAATTTTCATCATTTTTCACCACCTGAAAATGTTATTTATGCCTCAAAAAATACCTCCAAGTAGATGATTCAAAACATTAGCAAAAAAATTATGAAATTTGTTAAACCTTTGGTTGGCTTACTTCCCTAGGCCAATCGAATCTTCCTATAACTCTTCCTTGTAACTATTTTCATACATATGGAACTTCTCTATATGATCTTTTTTCATTGGAAAGTAACTACCAATAAAAATGTGGCTTTTAGCTCCCTTGGACACATTGATTTGAATGGCATTCTTTAACCACTTTGCACACATGTAACCTTTCATTTTGCATGTTGATCCTCACCAAGGTCCCACAATTCACATGGTATATTCCATGTGATAGTCCTTGATTGGATACAACGATGCGTGTGGTTCAATTTCCATTTTTTCCCATGGCGAGTGACTTGCTCACTTGCAAATCTGAGGGTCAATATTAAAGTATATCAATGACATATATTCTTATCGGGTTCCAACTTGCACAAGGGACAAAATGGAGTTTCATCCTTCATGGATCCAATGGCCACAATGTAAAAAAATCAATCTTCCATAATCCACATCAGGTGAAAAGTGGCGTGGATGCTTTCAGTGCATAATCCACCCAATGGATCTAATGGTTCAAGATCATCACATCAAACGATAAATGTTCCTATTTGGAAAAAAATTGCAGATTTATTAACGAGGAAGATAACACTCTATGGTGTCCAATCACGCCATGGTTTGCAAACTAGCTTTCTCATCGACCAACTTAGCCACCACCTGGAATTTCCACCTTACCGTTGACATTACCATTTTATTTTTTCTGTGACGAAGACAAAAAATTATGGAAATTAAGTACTATTGATGGAAAAAGAAAAAGAAAATAAAAAAGTAAAAACAAAATAAGAATTTGTGATGTTAGTGGTGAGGTAGTAATACTTGGTGGTGGTTGAGTTGGAAAGTGAGAAGGCTGGGTGGAAGACCATGACATGAATGGACACCATCGGGTGTTCTTTTCCTTGTTAACTAAGATGCAACTTTCCGCTCGATAGGAATATCTGTCATTCGATGGAATGATCTTGAACCATATGATCCATCAAGTGGATTTTTCACCACAAACATCTTTGTTACTTTCCACCCAAAGTGTATTGTGGAGTGTTGATTTCTTTAAATTGTGGCCATTATATCCATGGGGGATGCAAAGCCATTTTATCCCTCGTGTAAGTTGGAACCCAATGGTAAATTTGGGGCATTGATGATATATCATTGTAGCTGTTAGATGCATTAGAGGTGCAAATTGATATAGACCATTGTGCATGTTCTAGCTCGATATAAAGAATCTTGGTCATTAATTTACTTTAAGATCAACCATTGGATTTGCAAGTAAGAAAGCCATTCGTCATGCGAAAAAATAGAGAGTGGACATTGTGCATAGTTGTATCTAATCAAGGACTACCATGTGGGAGGTCCCACATGAATCATGGTGCCTAGGTGGGGACCAACATGAAAAAAAGGAAGAAATAATGTATGGAAAGTGTTTAAGGAAGGACAAGTAGAAAAATTCATATCCAATGGAAAATAAAAGCCAAGAATATAAAAGAAGTTAATTTGTAATTAAACATGAGTGCACAAAAAGGGTGTTGGACTAATTGTTTCACCTTTGAGAATCGATCATGTGGACTAACCGCCACACTGGGAACATGGGAATGATTTCCCACTCAAGGTAATGGTAAGGGTTTGGAAGTTTACTAATGCCTATGGTTTTTTTTGTAATGGAAAACCTAACATGGTATCAGATCCTTGGCCCAATCTTGAGTAACATCGGACGGGAGGGGGGGGGGGGTGTTGGTCTAACTGCCCATTTAAGGTAATGGTCAGTGTTTGGATTTTTACTAATACTGGTGGGTTTTGGTGTAATGGAAAGCATAACACATGGTCTGCATTTATAAAAATAGTTGCATAGGAATATAGCACCCGTATTCGACCCTGGATTGTAAATAAAATGTACATGCGAAACTCAATATGGTGAGGTGGACCATATTAATTAGTCTGGTGTGCTAAGTATTTCTTTTGGGGGAAATGTGACCTTGTTCATGTTTGTTTTTATGTTTTGGGGATAGTATAATCATATGTATATGTTATTTATATGTTTTGAGGCTATAAATTCTAGTGTTGTAAATATGGTGTCTCATGCATGTTAATAAACACAATATGGTTGTAGATCAAGTCAGATGAACAGAGTATGGGGTTATAAGACTCATTTTCAATTAAAAGGGGATAAAATTATCTAATATTAATTAAAGTGCACATATTGTTAACAAAAAATCCATTGGGTGACTTTATGGGTTGCTAAGTGTCAAAGAAAATTCATGCACATAAAAGAAAAGATGTTGGTACTATGAGGCTATTGGTTAGATTTGGAGAATACTCAGAATGGTAGTAGGAAATCCTAGAGCCATAGTGCTATAGACCTCCATTTCTAGCTAAGTTAGAAACCTTAGAGGTAGTGGCACAACTCGAGTGACTGCAAGTGCAGAGAAGGGTGTGTACTACTTGAGTGTGGGGTTCTATGGGGGAGGTGAGCTTCGAATTTGGAGGTTACTATAGTTTTCTATGAAGGCCTAGAGGATACTTGGAGACCATGGAGAGAAACAGGAACCCTTGGAGCAACAAGAGTCTAAGAATATATTTGTCTGATAGGGTTAGACACCTTGGAGGTAGAGAAACCTGAGGGAATACAAGTTCAAAGAAGGGGGTGAACTACTTGGGTTTGGGATAATGGGAAATGCGAGTCTTTAGATTGGATGTTTTGGGGTTTGGTACTTTTTTGTTTGGTTTATGGTACTATGCATGTAGCTATAAATGGGTAAGTTATTGTACCATGTATTTGAAGCCGTAACATGGGGGTGACCCACTATTGATAAAGAATGAACAACATGTTCTACAGTTGGGATGAACATGTAAGTCCTGCAACTGCAAACCATGATATTCATTATATCTTAACAATGGGTCACTGCCGACCTGGTAGGAATGCATCAGGCATGCAACCAGTTGGAAAAAATAAAAAGATGTGTTTATTTTCTAGGATTATTTAATTTTCTTCTGCAATTATCCATATCTTTTTGAATTGCATATGAATCATGATTTAAGGTTGATTTTATTGAAAATATATATATTTTCATGAGTTATTACATTTAACATACATCTAGAAATGCATATCACCATGATGGAATTTCTCAAAAAAGGGGAATTTCCTAGAAAATGAGTTACAGTGGTAACAAGCACAACAATATGCCTTAGCTGGTTGCTAGAATCAAAATGAATGTGAAATAATAAAAAACCTAGGGATATGGATATTCCCCATAGAAGGATGGAATTCACTAGTAGGTGGTTGTAATGGACTAGAAGATGGTTGAGGAACATTACAAGTTTTATCATAGCCCGAGATTACAACACTTGTGCCATATGGGTAAAAGTTCATTATAGGGAAAAATTACAAGTTGCTGGGAAATTATTGACACAATTCATAGGGAATGAATATGTACAAAATTCTTGAATTATAAATTAGGAAATTTTCTCAATTATTGGGAAACTTCCTCAATTATTGACCTCAAGCCAATTCATTAAATCCTAGGTAGAGTTTATCCTCTTGGGAAAGCTGATATCTAAAAAATATAAGCTCCATTTCTTGTTAAAAAAAGGCATGATGTGTAATTTTGCGAATGGTTGATAGCACACTAGCATGGAGAGATTTTATATAAGATTATAGTGTTGTGGGAGTGATGGGCTTCCCAAGTAGGCACATACAAGGGTGAACAAGGGTGAATTCAAGCCACCAAATAAAGGGAGTTGAGTTATGGTTCCTATTAATAAAGTGTAGAGGAAAATATGATTATAACATATTCCCTTTAATGTATGATGTTATAAGAGAAACTAATTTCTGAAAAGTATTACAATCATGTATCAAAATTCAAGGAAGGAGTACAGATCAAGAAACAAATTAGGGAAACCAAACATAAATAGATTATCATTGAGGCAAGTGAAAGGCCTTTTAATCACTTTAGAAGAAAAAAAACCAAGCGATTGTATGTTTGATTGTCAATTTGAGGTTTGTATGGAACTTGTGAAATATTGTGCACCATCTATGCTAGTATAATCTAAATTTCTAGTAGCATAAATGAGTGTCATACGAAAATATGTTGGTGTTGACAATGCTAGATCATCCCAGCATATAGGGGGTCTCCCAGATATTAATTCCCAATTAGAACTCACACTTTTTGGTATAGGAGCCCCATCCAGAAATGTGGCCCAAGTTCGAGGTTCTTAAATATTTTTCTTGGCTGCAATAGCTAGCATAAGAGAGCAACACACATGTACTTTTGAATGAGCAAGTAATTATGCCTTGTAAAATGTTCAATTGATATATGTATCAATGTTCTTTCACCATAAGGGAAGAGAAAGTGATTCTTTAGAATAAAATTAGTAGTACTATTCTAATAAAGGCATACACACATAAATATGAGAGAATCACTAACCATCTATAAAAATAGTTCACATAGACATAAAAATAGTTAGAAAAATTACAACACACATTCAAAAAAATGAGCACCAAATTCAGTGAAATAGTTCAATTTCTTTAGTACATGAGAACAAAACACATATGACAAACATATAAAGAATAATCTTACAATATTCATGATATCTACATGAAAGTGTGTTGGCTCAATGAGCATGAAATATTAATAAAATTTTCCAAGATACACTAATACAATGAGACACCACTAGATACAATAGTGGAGCATTACGCCACTACTTTCTACCAAAAAGAAAATTATTTCTCTCTAATGCCTAGTTGGAGAAGCTAAGGTGAAAATTACATTTCTTGAGTAATGAGGCTTATTTTATAACAAGAGGAATGTATTTTCATATTAATCATGAACCTTGAACTTCTAATACGACATTTGGACTTGCAAAAGACTTTTGAACTTTTCCTAACGACTCTTTTTTATGTATGTGACTCTTGGAATTCCACTTATTTACATTTGCAATATTTCCCAAAATTAAATCATCATTTTACAAGTGAAAATGATGAAGTTGGGTTACACGTTTTTCCCTTTTTTGAGAAAAAAATTTCATTTTTTTTTGTTCTTCAACTTTTTGCAAGCCAAAACAATTTTTCTGTTTAGAATTTCATTTTTCCATAAAAATAAAAGTTGTCAAAAATTTTATTAGCCTTCTATTACTTATTTTTTGGAATTTTTTTATACACATTTGATATGTCAACTTAGCGTTTCTTTGAGTGTGTGTTTTTTAACAATCAAATTATTCATAAAAATTCATGTTAATACGCGCTGGTGTATTCTTTGAAACTTCATGTTTTTGAGAAACAAAATGTGTTACAAAAAGCTAGACAGAATCTACTTCGGTTTCTTTATATTTTCGAAACCAACTGATGCATATCATAATTACTAGAATTTTTTGAACTAATCCAATATGAAAAAACTGCATAATTTAAATATGTTTCGGGAGACACGAAATTTCTCAACATATAAATTATAATCTAAAAATCTAACAACTATCCATTACAAACGGCAGACCAATATAATGCACCTTATTTTTTTCATTTTTTTTTACAATGTATTTTGGAAGATACAAATATTGATTTCACTGAATCATAATGACCTTCAGAAATTGTTTGCACCCGTTTTATTAAAAAATTAATTAAAATTAGTAAATATTTATGAAATTCCATAAAATTTATATTTTCTGAAAGTAGATTGAATTTTAAAAATGCGTGTCTTGGTTCCGACAATTAATTCATAAAGTTTTACAGAGTTTAATTAGTACAAAGTTGAATAAATGTGTTTAGAGCTAGGCTCTACGTAATTGCAGACGTGTTAGTTCGACCAAACTTTTAAAAAAAGTTTGGCCGAATTTTTTTTGCCCCGACGGCCCGTCAAGTGTAACGACACAAAAGTTTGACCGAATTTATTACAAAATTTTGGCCGAACTTTTAATTGATTTTCCGTCGGCCGGAAAATTCAACGAAGCCCCTCCAAAAAACCATTTCGCAGCAATATAAATTGACATAAACACATTCATTATTTTCGCATAATTTCACACATTTCTTCATTTGGTTTGATTTTGCAAAGGATTTTTTTGGATTTAAGGACTCTTTTTTGCATAACATTTAAAGGACATTACTTGGAGGTATGTGATACGTTTTTTGGGCTTCATTGTTTTTGAAGTTATTTTATTTTTAGAGGTTTTGGGATTAATTTTAATTGTTTTTTTTAAGGTATTTTGTTTTTAGAAGTTTTGGGCTTAATTTTCATTATTCTTTTTTAAAGGTATTTTGTTTTTAGAAGTTTTGGGCTTAATTTTCATTCTTTTTTTTTAAGGTATTTCTTTTTAGAATTTTTGGGCTTAATTTTCATTTTTTTAGAGGTTTTGGGCTTAATTTTCAAAGCACATTTTTTTGGATGTATTTTGCTTTTAGAGGTTTTTGGGCTTAACTTCCAAAAAAAAAAAAATTGGACTTAATTTCGAAAGGACTCTTTTTAGGCATAATATTCAAAGGACATTTTTTGGAGGTATTTTTTAAAGTGATATTTTTTTAGAGGAATTTTGGAGGTACTTTTTAAAGTGGCATTTTTAGGAAGTTGGGCTTAATTTTCAATGGACAATTTTTGGAGGTATTTTTTGAAGTGACATTTTTTAGAGTACGTGTTTTGGGTTGAAGTAAATCTTTTATAATGAGTTTTTGTCTAACTTTTCAAATGGAATTTTTTTGCAGGACTTGGAAGGAAATATTTTGAGCTGCATTTCATTTTTATAAGACATTTTTTTTCTCGGATTTTTTAAACTAAGTGTTTTGGATTGAAGTATGTATTTTTCACAAAATTTTTAAAATGAGTATTTTTTAAATTAAATCTTTTGTGATGTCTTTTTTAATTGAGCTATTTTCTAAATTTTTGAGAGAAATTTTTTGAGCTTCATACTCTATTATCATGGGAAATCGAAGGAATTTCATGAGAAAATATGATCGAACAAGGGACCTTGAGGAATGTAGATAACAGGGGAGAGAATATCACAAAAGAAAGAGAGAAGAACTCTCAAATATTGAAAGGTAAAATCAACCTCAACTAGAAGTTGAAGCAGGTATGTAAATGTAAATATTATGAATTTGATATTTAAAATTTTCCTAGTGAAAAATATGAAGCTTAATTTTTATTTGATGAACTAATTTGAAAAATATTTTGCAATGTAAGCAAAGAGAGATATTCCTCAAAACATTGATGATAAGATACAAAATTTTGAAAGATAAAGCGAAAGAGATATTGATCCAATGATTGAAGATGGTGAAAATGTTGAAAGAAATTCAAGTGAAGAAATTGAATCACAAGGTATATATATATATATATATACATATATATACATATATATACATATATATATATATATATATATATATATATATATATATATGTTGAACACACATGCATGTATTATTGAAATTATACATATTTATTAATTTAGTTATTTATTGAATATGTAAACTTATTATGTACTATTAATTCAAATATGTATAGATGAAGTCAATGTCGATGATGAGATGTTAGAAAATGTTGACACTCACACATATGGAGATAAAAGAGCTGACCATGTTATATGATATCATGTTAATCACATTTTTTATATGTACTTCATAAAGGAAAATGTGGCAGTTCAAGCACAAATGTTGAAAGGTCTCCTATCATTAAGGAAATTAAGAGAAGCTATGACTTTAATGGGTATTCAAAAATAAAAAAAAGATAAAAAAAAATGAAGGAAAATGTGATACAAAATATAAATAGTGCTATAAATTCAATTAGAATATCTAGACAGAAAAATGTTTCAGTTTCATGTAGAGCAATACATATGGCAGTGGTTTCATCAAGTACTAAAGAGAATCGCTTGGTAAAATATATGGCACGAGCATTAGGAACCTCACAAAAAACTTTGCACAAACATCGGAAATTTCGGTTGCAAATAAATGTAAATGATGAACTCGCTTGTTGTAGAGCTATTTGTAGGCAACCATACAAAGATAGACTTGGAGAAAATGTTAAAAAAAATAATATGTGAATATTGGAATAAAAATTCATGTGTTTCGCCAAATGTAAGGGATGTGATGTGAAGAAGAATAACACGAAATCAGTATGAAACACATCCAAAACATTTCTTGGACACCTTTCAGATAGAGTTGTTCAACGAGTTCAAAGAAGAGAATCGTGAAATTGATGTCTCAATCAGTTATTTTGTGCAACAAAAACCATGGTATGTAAAACCTATCACCGTACGCGACACTTGTTGTTGTCATTATCATGTGCAATTTAAATTATATTATGACAGGTTCCTTAATTTTGGTAGAACATTTTGGAAAGATTCACCTCCTCCTTCCACTATCCATGATTTCATATCTCAAATTCTATGTGTAAGAGAAAGCGATGAATTATTTTATGAAAAGAAATGTGTTGGTGGTAAAAAATGCGATGATTGTGGAAATTTGACTAAATTTCAAAACAAATATCGTATTTATATAAATGATCAATCATTTTCCAACATGAAAGTGAAATGGAAGAGATATGAATATATCCATACATCAATTCAAGGTTCAAATAGTGCTAAAAGAATTGAATTACAAGAAGAAGAATTTTTTGTGATAGATTTTTTGAGAAAGTTTGAAGAAGAAATTTATAAATACACCAAGAATTCCCATAGAGCTTGATGGCAGGATTTGCAATTCAAAAAATCCCATGAATTTTTTCCACTAGGGACCATTTTATCAGTAATTTATTTTGCATAAAACTACACATTTGTTCCACAAAAAGAAATTCAGAGTGAATACTATCATTCTGACCAAGTCTCATTCTATATAGACATGTTGAAAAAAACGTTGATCATATAGAAAGCACCAGTGAAAATCGACATGTTATTAAAGAATATCACTTTTATATCAATGACGGTCGTACACATGATACATATTTTGTACAACACTGTTTTGGAAATATTTATGACTCCTTGAAAAGTCATGGAATAAAATTCAATGAATAATGGATATGGTGAGATGGATGCATAGGTCAATTCAAATCTTCACGATCATTCTTTTGGTTGTTTTTTCTTCATATGAAAACCGATATTAAACATTGTTGGAATTTCTTTGAGACTGGTCATGGAAATGGAGAACATGACGGTGTAAGGGCATGCATAAAACGAGCACTCTGAAGATATAAAATGGACCCCTCTGCAAAATGATTTGTGGATGCTAAATAAGTTGTTCAATGGTGCATCATTGCACTAAGCCATGATACTAACCGAACCAGGGAAGTGTGAAGGTACATTCAATTTAATTTTTATTGGATATCCAATTTTAAACAATGTATATTTATTACAATGATTATCTTTGATGGTATTTTGTTATCATATTTACATTCTTATTTGAATTTTCCATATAGGTTTTTTTGGCATATTGGGGTCGAAGATGTAGATAGATCAATTGGAATGACGTTGAAACAATAAAAGGGACTCGAAAATTGCATTCAATGAAAACAAAGTTGTACACAAATGTGTTTGCATTGGATAAAAGAAAATATTCTTGTTTTTGTCATGTTTTCATAGACAACACATAATCCAATGATGTTTGTGAAAACAAAATGTATGTAAAATATTGGAAACATATAGAGATAAATACAAAGGGGAAAATGTTTGTTGCAATGTTCGAAGAAATGAAATCAAAGGAGACTACAATATCATCTGATGGTGATCGAGTTTCTGATCTTGTTAGATAAGGACATTTGAATTGCTTTCAAATGATAGAGATCTAGAAATAGCTACTAAAATTAATTTAAAGTATTTTTTTCATGTTAATTATGATCTAAATTTAAATACATATAAGTTTGTTTTATTATGCAGGAGATGTTTTTGTTGTAATTGCACCTACTATCAATGATGAAAATGTGAAGTATTATTCGATACGTTGCACTAAATGAAAGATGAAATTATTAGAAAACTATCATGATCACGGGTTTCAATATGACAGAGAGTATATTATACTGAAAGGTTATTTTTCAGAAAAAACTAATCAAAGTGGGGATTTTGTTTACTTTGAAGACTATGAAACCAATGTCATAAGTTGTCAATATAGTCACTTGGTGTGTGCAACACACATAAAGTTGATAGAGGTTCAATCAAAGAAAAAACAAAAATTAAGAAATGGAAATTGTCAAAATCCGATCATGAACGAATCATTGAAGATGGCATTCCATTGGAATTTTTTTGATTGAACTGCCCAACAATTTCTTCTTTTTGGATTCATGTTTTACAAATTCCAAAACTCAACTACTGGCTTGTTATGTTATCTGTGAAAGTGTTTGTACATTCACATTGTTTTGGTACATCGACACTAGTATCAACTGAAAGTAGCTTTTCTATGTGCATTGATGAAAAATGTTACACGTAATATATATATATGTTCTATAATGTAATTAAATGAAAGTGTATTTTCTATTTGCATTGATGAAAAATGTTGCACGTACTGGATATATATGTTCTAGAATGCAAATAACTAAAAGTAGCTTTTCTATACATGCATTGATGAAAAATGTTGCACGTACTGGATATATAAATGTTCTAGAATGCAATTAACTGAAAGTAGCTTTTCTATGTGCATTGATGAAAAATGTTGCACGTATTGGATATATATATGTTCTAGAATGAAATTAACTGAAAGTAGCTTTACTATGTGCATTGAAGAAAAATGTTGCACGTACTGTATATATATTTTCTAGAATGCAATTAACTGAAAGTAGCTTTTCTATGTGCATTGATGAAAAATGTTGCACGTAGTGGATATATATACATTATAGAATGAAATTTTAAAATTTTATGATTGGTTGACACATCTAACAAGACCTAGAATCTTATGATTATATATATATATGTCAATATGTATTGTACTTCAATTTTTTTAACATATATATTCAAACATGTACTTAAATCATTTCTACATGTACATATATATTCATGTGAACTTTTTTTTGTTTGGAAAATGACAACTTGAATTTTAAAAACAAAACATTATATCATAATCACATGTCAAATGTAGTTCAACCATCCAAAACTTGAGTTTAAAAAAAAAAAATTATATCACAACATTACTTCACATGCCAATTGTATTTCAACTATTCAATTAAAACAAAACATTATATCGTTCAATCACATGCCAAATGTAGTTCAACCATCCAAAACTTGAGTTTTAAAAACAAAACATTATATCACAACATTACTTCACATGCCAAATGTAGTTCAACCATCCAAAACTTGAGTTTTAAAAACAAAAAAAAAATATATCACAACATTGTTTCACATGCCAAATGTAGTTCAACTATCCAATAAAAACAAAACATTATATCATGCCAGATTTAGTTCAAATATCCAATAAAAACAAAAAATTATATCGTGCAATCACATTCCAAATGTAGTTCAACCATCCAAAACTTAAGTTTTAAAAACAAAACAAATTATAACACAACATTACTTCAAATGCCAAATGTAGTTCAACCATCCAAAACTAAAGTTTTAAAAACTAAAGAAATTATAACACAACATTGCTTCACATGCCAAATGTAGTTCAACCATCCAAAACTTGAGTTTTAAAAATAAAACATTATAGATCACAACATTACTTCACGTGCCAAATGTAGTTCAACTATCTAATAAAAAAAAACATTATATCACATTCACATGCACCAAATGTAGTTCACATAAAATATGTCCAAAATTTGTATCTCACAAGTATCAAGTATCAAGTTATATATGACTGCATCTAGATAATACTAGATATATAAAAAATTAAATTTAGGACTAAATCTATTGAAAATATAATTTTTCACGTCCATGTGCATCATCCATAAAATATAGATGGATGTAGTGTCTCGCCCAACAAAGTCATGATCCTCAATCAATCCTACAAGGCGGCATCATGGGGAACCTGTACACAATTTTTACAAACATTAAAATTTAATGTTTTAAAATTGAATGAGATATATATAACTTCATGTAAAAAAACAAAATGTAAAAAAAAATCATGCAATACCTCATGAGGTTCCCTCTCCATTTTTTTCTTGTCGACTAAAACTTCGCCCACTGGAACATCTTCAACAGTAAACTATACAATATACATGTACAAGTATATATATATATATATATATATATATTAAAATTTTTCAAATGCAAATGCATATATAAACTTATTTTCAACAATATTAAAAAATATGTTAGTCAACTTGTTCAAATGGTTGAAATGGTGTGGATGTTCCTATCTCCATCATACACTCCATCGCTAGAGTTCGTGGAGAAAAGAAATCCTCTATAGGAACCTAAAATTCAAAAAAATTAAAAGTATAAAATAACTCAAGGTCTAGATCTCAATTTATAATAAAAATTTTGAACTTAAATTTATAACTTACAAATCAAAAGCATATATTTAAGTGAAAAATTGTTCATACTTCTGATGGTGGATTTGGTACATATCCCAAGGAAGAAGAAGGTACTGCCATCCCAAAAACATTGGACGAAATCAGAATCTGTTAAAACATTTTATTATATATATACATGTACGTGTGTGCACAATTGTTTATTTTAAAAATATCTCATCATGTTTCGATTTATATAATAATAGATAAAAAATAATTGTACATGATCATGTGTTCACTTAAAAAACACTAACATTTGCCAACATATCTTGATGGTGATAACCATCTTTATTGTATGATTGATGGTGGGACCCATCTTGATTTTTTGAACTAGAGGCTCTGACTGTGATATTAACATTTTCTTCATTCATCAAGTGTGACAACTAAAAATGGTGTTAACATATAATGATACATTTTTGTTAGATTAATGTATACAAATACATGTATGTATATATGCATTTATTACAAATTGTACATGTGTTAAAATAATCACCCTAATCATTAACACATACCATTCCCATGCCCTCTTGCTCATGAATAATTAGGTCTTGCCAACCATTGCGAAAATTCTTTGCATATGTTTTGAGATCTTCAACACTCATGTTGTCAATCTCTTCATCTGAATAATACACAAAATTAGCGCATGCATTCTCATGTGCTCTTTGTCGATTCAGACAAACATCAACTCCACCCAATCCACTATGAACATTTTTAATGATGGCATCCCTTTCTTCTCGACTAATTTGAGAAGTGGCATCCATCTTTGACCACAAATTTTAGACACAAATAGGTCAACTAACCAATGGTGGCTCAGGGTGAGGCAACTCAACATCACGCTTAGCACCCCTATGGTCAGACAATCGACCTTTCCCAGGACCAAAAAATTCAGAGGGAAGGTCATTGTAATTGGGTTTCATTTGCAAAAATAATTCTGCATAAAATAATTTTGTAAAATAAAGCGGAACCTCGTTGTTCCAATGGAGTCTTCCATAGGCTGCAAGGTGTCTATCATACAAATAGCTAGCTATATTAGGGTGCTTGAAATATTGCACATTCAACATCTTTCTTTTCAGCCCTTCTTTGAAATTAAACATAGACTTGGCCATTTCTATTGTAAATTTTCGTTTAAGAGCCTCCCATGTATCAGGACCCATCACTTTTTCCTTTATTTTTCTCATCACTTCTACAAAAGTATTAGTGGTTGGCCCAAGATTTAGGTATATATATACTCGTTTGATTAAAGAGTGTGTAACTATTTCCAAGCTTTGTTGACTCTCAGCAAGGAGAGTCAAAGCCACAAGATCTCTCTTCAATTTTTCGTGAAGATGTTGACACCTTTGTAAGGTGCATTGCTGCATGTTTGTTTCCCAAGGTATATCGGAAATGTTGGACGGATAAGTCGTGGTTGGTGTACAACATTCTTCTTGAATGATGCGTTCTGCCCTACGTCTTTTTTGAGCAACATTTGGAGCAGCATTTTTAGCCTCTGCATCAATATATAAAATATTGTATATTAAAAAAACACATGTAAACAAATTTGTAAAAATTGAATGAAAAAATAATTCAAATTGATGGCCACCTCGATATGGTTGGCTAGAATCTTGCCCACCCTAAGACTGTTGAGAACCAAAACGACCCTGTTGAGAACCAGAGCGACCACCGATTGATTGAGAACCAACACGGCCATCCGTTTATTTTCCTTCAGGGGAATACATAACACCACCTTCACACAATTCACCAGTGCTTATTGATGGCCCTCTAAGGGAATGTGTACTACCACCAACCTCACGAGATGAGAGGGAAGCTTCATAAATAATATGAATTTATAATCAATTAAAAAATACATTCATACATATAAATAAATGTACATATTCATTTATTAAATTGCGTGAACCATACAATGGTTGCGTGAACCATGGGCATGCTCCATTGATGGAGTAGACACCCTTGTCCTCCTACCTCCTAAAAAATAAAAAATGAAACTTATTAACAACTAATTTAACTCATAAAATTGATAAAAAATCAATTCCATATGTACACACATGTATGTATATGTATGGATATTTAATATTATATTTCAATACCATGAACATCCCTCGATCCCTGATCCCCCTCTCTCGTAGAGATATAGGATTCTATTGTTCTTTGTCGTTCATCATCCATGATATATATATCTACAATGGACATTTACAATTGTTTTTTTAAATTACTATTTAAAATAAATTCAAAATAAATTTCAAAAAATTAATGTAAGTTAGTGTACACAAATTATGTAAAATGCAACTTTCAAAGCACTAATTCATGTGTGAAACTCAATTTAAACAAATTTTTTATAAAAATGTTAAGTTCACCAAATTTCGATTTACATTGTGGGAGCACCCTTGGTATATAAATGAAAACATGGTGGGAGCACACTTGGTATAAAATTGAAAAGAAAAAATGGTCATTAAAAAGAAGCTTGAAACTCCATTTAAGCAAAAATTTGTTGAAGTCATCACATTTTAATTTTATAAAAATGTGAAGTTCACCACTTGTTGCAAATGTGAAGTTCATCAAGTTGCACTTTACATGGTGTGGTGGGAGCACACTTGGTATATAATTTAAAAAAACACATGGTCATTAGAAAAGACACATTTATAAGTACAAAACACACACATATCCAAGATATGTTACAATGTCCATCAATAAATTTTGAAGGAGAGCGTCTCAACGCCAATTCATATTTGAGAGATGAATCTTGAATTTTTGAAGAAGAGAGTCTCAAAACTAATTAATCTTTGAGAGATGAATCTTGCACTGGCATTGCGCTGTATAATTCGAATTCATCTATTAATTCATCTTTGATAGGTGAATCCTGAATTGGAATTGCCCCACGCAATAGATCAACAGACATCTTATTAAGATTTGTACAATGTCTTATACTATAAAATTGAAATTGGCTAACAATATTGTTTAATTTTCCATGTAATTGTTTTAGCCTCTCCTACTTAACTTGGTTCACGCATTTCATTTGGTTTCACAGAAGTTCAGAATTGGTGAAAAATACAATTCCATTTGATCCATACTCACTAGTTGTTCCCAAGCCTTCTATCAATGCAATATAATATGCCTCATTGTTTGTTGTTCTTCCCAATATATTCATTTTCCTTTAGACGAGCTTGCTAGTCACAATATTGGAAAACACATATGTAATCACTGCTTTCCCTAGAATGGGATAGCAAGAAAAATCTATGCATAATGCCCATTTTTCAACCATATTTAGTGGGTTTTTTTATCCCTGAAAAAAACAAATTCAATAAAATATATTAAATTAACATTTATTGCAAATGCATGGGAGAAATGACACGTGTGATAAATGACATGTGCATGGTTTATATTAAAGTATGACTTAAATTTTATGGTAGAATTCATTGCATTTCATAGATTTTAAGGGATATTTATGACATATATACATGGTTCATGCATGGTTTGCCTTAAATTTTGTTGTGAAACCAGCTCCAAAAATAGAAGAAAAGAGATATCAACGCCTTAGAAATAAGCCACTTCGAGGGGGAAACCTCCAATACATTACATAAATAAACAATTCTTGGATGATACAAATGACCAAAACCTCCTTCTATATATAGGAGTCCATGGGGCCACAATGTAATCCTAGTGGGGCCACAATGTAATCTTAGACGACCTAACAATAATAATTTAAGGGCACAATAATAACAATATTGGGGTTACAGGGGTACAACAATAACAATAAGGGGGGTACAATAACATAATAAGGGACTACACTATTAATATAGGGACCTAACATGCCCCTCTCCTTCAAACAAGTGTTGTCCTAAACGCTTCAGTATCTCCGAGTGCTTTTGTATAAAATTCTCATCCTCCCATGTAGAATCTTCAGTGGGTAAGTTCTTCCATTTGATGAGATACTCTGAAATTGATCAATTTCGTAGTTGTCGATTTCTTATTTCCGTGACTGCTTCAGGTTCGAATATGGTTTTTCCTTCCTCATCAAGTTCTAGCAATATTGTTTGAACTGGAATTTTGTCTCCTATAACCTTTTTTAAGCATGAAACATGGAATACTGGATGCACTCACGAAGAAGCAGGAAGCTCCAATTTGTATGCCATAGTACTAATCTTTTGCAAAACCTTGTAAGGACCATTGTACTTTGGCAATAATTTATTATCCTTCTTAGCTTGCTTGAGGGACATTTTTTTGTATGGTTATAGCCGTAAAAATACCCAGTCTCCCACATCAAAACTTCTCTCGCTGCGATGTTGATCTACCGGTTGTTTCATTCGATTTTGTGCCAAATTTAGGTTAACCTTTAAGAGTTGGATAACTTCTTGTTGATGCTTCATGTGATCCTCCACTACTTGAACCCTAGAATTTTCCCTTAAATAAGATGTGATGGATGGTGGATCATATCCATAAAGTACCATAAATGGGGTCATTTTTGCTACAGTATGGAAGGAAGTGTTATACCACCATTTAGCGAGAGGTAACCACTTGACCCATTGTGCTTGCTTATCAGATACAAAACAACGACGATATCCTTCCAAACATTTATTCACTATCTCTGTTTGACCATCAGATTGAGGATGATAAGATGAGCTATGAGCTAGTTGATTACCCAAACAACAAAATAATTCCGTCCAAAATTTCCTGTAAAAATGGGATCTCTGTCACTTACAATAATCTTCGAGTTTCCATGTAGCTTCTGAATTGTTTCCATAAATGCGGTAGCAATTGTACTCGCTTTAAATGGATGAGATAATGCACAAAAGTGTGCATACTTGGTAAGTCTATCAATTATCACCATGATGACGCCCCTTCTTTCAGACTTAGGTAAACCTGTCACAAAATCAATTGAAACCTCCTCCCAACATTGACTTGGAATGGATAAAGGTTGTAGAAGACCCGAGGTATTAATTGTCTCAACTTTATTTTGCTGGAAAACCGAACATTCTTCCACAAAATTTTGAATATCATATTTAAGGCCATGCCAAAAAAATTCTATCTTCACCCTGTGGTAAGTTTTTAAAAATCTTGAGTGTCCTCCTAAAGGAGAAGTGTGCAATTCCAAAAGAATCTTTTGTTTTAGTTTGGAATTCTTGCAAATATATAAGTGATATTTGTACCATAAGGAATCATTTTTCCAACTAAATGTATTAGATGTACTAGGATCTTGCTACAACTTTTGAATGAGAGTCCACACTTCTTCATCCTTCTTCCATTCATCCCTTACTTCGGTTATGCAATCTGGTTGGATAATTGAAATGGCACAAAGAAATGCTTCCACCTCTTCATCCTTTCTTGAGAGTGCATCTGCAACAACATTTAGCTTCCCTTTTTTGTAGACAATTTCAAAGTCATAACCCAACATCTTTGTGACCCATTTTTGCTACTCTTCTGAAGATATTCTTTGTTCCAAAAAGTGTTTAATACTATCATGATCAGTTTTTACCTTGAATTTTCTTCCTATTAGGTAAGGTATCCATTTCTTTAGTGCACGTAGTATTGCCAAAATTTCCTTCTCATAAATAGCCTTTTGTAAATACTTTTCTTTGATTGAACGATTTTCAAAATAAATGGGTCTTCCTTCTTGCATTAAAAAAGCACCAATTCCATTTCCTGAGACATCACATTCCATAATAAAGGTTTTTGTGAAGTCTGGCGTAGCTAAGACTGGTGCTAGGCACATTTCTTCTTTAAGATGTTCAAAGGCCTTAGTTTCTTCAGGAGTCCATGAAAATGCATCTTTCTTCAATAGTGTTGTTAGAGGTGCTGCTATTCTCACATAATTCTTAACAAACTTGCGATAATACCTTGTTAACCCAAGAAATCCGCGCAACTGCTTTATGGCTGTGGGGACTTTCCATTCCTTAATGGCTTTAATTTTGTTAGGGTCTACCTTAACACCATCATGAGATACAATATGACCCAGATATTCCACCTTGTACTCCAAAGAAAAATTTGGATGTTTTTGCATATAATTATTTCTCCTCCAATAGTTTGAGCACCCTGTCAACATGTTGAACATGATCCTTCCAAGACCTGTTGTAGATTAGTATATCATTAAAAAATACTAGCACAAATTTTCTAAGGAAGGGTTTGAAAATGGAATTCATCAACCCTTGAAATGTAGAAGGTGCATTGGTAAGGCCAAAAGGCATGACTAAAAATTCATAATGACCCTCATGAGTTCGAAATGATATTTTCGGAATATCTTCATTATTCATTTTAATTTGATGATATCCTGAACGAAGATCCAACTTGGTAAAATAAATTTCTCCATGTAATTCATCCAATAATTCATTAATCATAGGAATGGGAAATTTATCTTTAATAGTGAGCACTGAGCTTATTGAGCTCCCTATAATCCAAAAACATGTGCCATGATCCATCTTTTTTTTGCACCAATACTACTGGAGCAGAGAAAGAACTTTGACTAGGTTAAATTATACCAGCCTCTAACATTTTTGCAATCATACGTTCAATTTCTCTCTTTTGGACATAAGGATATCTGTAAGGCCTGATGTTTGGAGGAACACTTCTTGGAATCAAATGAATAACATGATCATGATCACGAATAGGTGGGAGTCCTTTGGGAGTATCAAACACCTTCGAATGATTTTCCAAGACTTTCTGAAGATCTGGAGAAATAGATGATTTTGATGTTGGAACTTCTAGTGAGCATAATTGTGAAATTATGCCCCGTTGTTCTTTCTTTAGAAGCTTTGTCATGACATTAGAGCTTATTATCTTTCCTGGCTTCCCTGTGATACCCCGTAATTCGATTTCCTTTCCTTCCAAAAAAAATTTCAAGAAAATTTCTTGAAAATTAAAAGCTACCGTCCCCAAATATTATAACCATTGTACTCCTAGTACAACATCAACACCTCCCATTGGTATGGAAAGCATTGGAATATTCAATACATATTCCCCCATGGCTAACTTGATATTATGGAATTTTCTAAAGAAATTTATAGTTCCTCCATTTGCAACCATCACTTGGCATTCTCGTGCTCGGTATAGGAAACAATTCAATTCCTTGGCTACCTTGTAATGAATAAAATTATGGGTACTACCTTAATCAATCAACACTATTACCTTTTTCTTCTTGATATTTCCTTCTATGTTGAGATTTTGAGGAGTGGTAATTCCTGCCAATGCATTACATGATATGGTCAGACTCATTTCTTCTTCTTCTAGGGTTGGTTCCTGGTGTATATCCTCTTCTTGTTCATTTTCTTCTTCCTCTTCACAATCTATGTAAAATAATTTCTTCTCAACACACTTATGACCTTTAGTGTATTTTCTATCACAACTGTAGCAAAGCCCTTTTGCTCTTTTTTCTTCCAATTGTTGTGGTGTCAACCTTGTAGGTTGTGGAAATCTAGGCGTAGCAACACTTCCTTCTTTATAGAATTGAGTGGTAGGCTTCCTTGTCGCCATAATTTTACATTCAAATTTTCTTGCCAACCTGAATGCCTTCTCCAATGAATCGGGTTCCAAAACGCGAACTTCATGTTGGATGTTATCCTTTAAAGTGCCTATGAAGAGATCAATCCTGTGTTCCTCTGGAATATCAGTTACCCTTATATTCAATTTTTGGAAGTCCTCAATGTGCTCCCCCACCAAACCCTTTTGTTTGAGATTTATCAATTGGCTAAAGAAGGTGTTGCTCTTTGTATCCTCATAATGTGTTATCACTTCCTCCGTAAAATTTGACCAAGTGACAATTTTTTTACGGGAGCAAAGCCATCGATACCATACAAATGTATTTTGTTCTAAATGTAAAGTTACAATGCGTACCTTTTGTGTGTTTTGTACATTATGGAGATCAAAATATTTCTCCATCTGTAGTATCCATTTACAGGATCCTTTCCATCAAACTTCCTCATATCCATTTTTGAAATATGGTGGTTCTTCCCGCCAACATTAGAGTTTATGAAATCACGATTAACATTTATTTTGTTCTCATCATGAGTTTTCTCTACTATCTTTTCACCATTAGGAAACATTTCTTGTATCAACTTTGTCAAACCTTCCATGTATTCTTTTAGATCATTCTTCATGTTTTCCATTTTTTCATCGATCTTAGCTTCCATGTCATCCATCTTAGATTCCATGCCAGCTTCCATGCCATATATCTTAGATTCCACGCCTTTCGTCAAACCATCCATATTATTCTTCAAACCATCCATCTTCGCTTCCACGCCTTTCTTCAAAACTTCCATTTCATTTTTTGTTGCTCTTTGCGAGAGCGAATTTTGGTGCACTTGCTCTTGTAATTTTGATGGATCAAGTTGCAATTCTTCATCTTCATGATTCATAGTAGAGCCTTCTGAAGGCTTAATGGGTGTTGAATTATTTTTACGAGGAATTTTTTAAACCCAATACTGATATCTATTCTACAATATTCCCTTGGAATCAATTCAAATTGATTCTTCAAACAAGACTTATGCAATTCAGAAAAAAAAAAAAAAAATACACACCTTTTTCTTTCTTTTGAGGAGCTCGATATTGAAATTGGATTATCTCTGTGATTGCGGCTCTTTAATATCTGAAATTTGGCACTGAGGTAGCCCTCTGAATTCTCTTTTGAATGCCACATGTTTGACCTGATTTGGATTCTCCAAGGAAAAGTTATGTCCAATCTCCCACAATGACCTAATTATGGACTGGTTCAGTAGAGTGAACTTGTACGACTTGCCATGTGTCACTGTTTTGTCCTTCGGCTTTGAAATTGATAGCAAAGAAACTATAGTATGTTTACTTGCAATCACTTTTCACGGCACTCCCATCCGATGCCCAGAGAGAGAGTTATGAATCTTTTCCCACGATCACCTCTTTGAGACGAAATTCGGGAGCCTGAAAAATCACTAACTTCCACAGATCATATCTCTGAAAATATTGCGAACCAAGCTCTGAAATTTTTTGACGGGTTTCCGCAGGATTTCGGCTTCGCACCCTAAAAATTTTAGATTCTGAACCTTCGTATAAAAACAATTATAGTGAAAATTCCACGCTGACCAGTTTAGAGCAGTGAAACCCTAGAATCCAAAGCTCTGATACCAAATGTCGTGAAACCATCTCCAAAAATAGAGGAAAAGAGATATAAATGCCTTATAAGTAAGCCACTTTGAGGGGGAAACCTCCAATACATTACTTAAATGAACAATTCTTGGATGATACAGATGACCAAAACCTCCTTCTATATATAGGAGTCCATGGGGCCACAATGTAATCCTAGTGGGGCCACAATGTAATCCTAGCCGACCTAACAATAATAATTTAAGGGCACAATAATAACAATATTGGGGTTACAGGGGTACAACAATAGTAATAAGGGGGGCTACAATAACATAATAAGGGACTACACTATTAATATAGGGACCTAACAAAGTTTGCCTTAAAATTTATGGCAGAAATCACATCTAGAAATGACATGCCTTAAGGAAGGATGAGATCCAGAGGCTACTTGGCCCTTTACATCAAATTACATGCCTTAATAAAGAATGAGATCCAGAGGCTACCTGGCCCTTTACATGCCTTAAGAAAGGATGAGATCCAGAGTCTACCTGGCCCTTTATAGACTCCTATAGAACTTGTAGAAGTTAAGACTCAACAAAAAGAATAAATTCCTATGGAATTTCAGCCACATTAGGTTCATTTTTTAGGCCCTAAAGTGTGCCTTGAATTAATGGGGGAAAGATTTGAGTTTTGGGGATCGTATCCTATGGAAGTTTAGCTACTTTAGGTTCAGTTTTTAGGCCTTAAATTTTTCCTTGAATTAAAGGGAGGAAGCCTTGAGGTTGGGGGATCCTATCCTATGGAAGTTCAGCTAATTTAAGTTCACTTTTTAGACCTTAAAGTTTTCCTTGAATTAATGGGAGAAAGCCTTGATAAATGCCACATGCTTTAAATTTAATGGGAGAAAACCAATGACATGTGCTTTAAAAACTTTGCCTAAGGGTTTATGGGAGAATTGACACATGTATGGGATAAATGACACATGCACACAGTTTTCCTAAAGTGGTTGTGGTTTATGGATATTAAAATGAAGAACTTCTATTTAGATTTTTTCCAGAGATTGACTATAGGGGCATTTACTGGATATGTCACCTTTTAGAAAAGATGAGATCCAGAGGCTACCTATCCCTTTATAGACTCTGCCTTAACTTGTAGAAGTTAACACTCAACAAACAGACTAAAATCCTATGGAAGTTCAAAATCCTACGGAAGTTCAACCACTTTAAGTTTTTATGCCTTAAATTTTTCCTTGAATTTATGGGAAAAATCCTTTAGTTTGTGGCAAAAATGGCATGTCCATGGTTTGCCTTAAGTTTATGGGAGAAATCAGATCTATAAATGACATGCCTTAAAGTTTTCCTTGCCTAGAGTTTAAGATAGAAATGACATGTACATAGTTTGCCTTAAAGTTTGGATTATAGTATATCAGAGAAATGACATTGTCTTATAGTTTTTGGGAGAAATGACATATAAATGTCATATGTCAAAAGTCACACCTTTATGAGTTTGTGGGAGAAATGACATGTACAGGGTTTTCCTTAGAATTTAGTTTTCCTTAGAATTTAGTTTGCCTTATAATTTAGTTTGTCATGAAATTTCTGGGATAAATGACATCTAGAAACCTTTATTTTGACATCTATAAATAGGCTAAGAACATTAAGAAAAAAAATTCAACTTACAAATTAGTTATGTCCTTAAAAGAAGTATGATTTAGCACTCACAAAATTGTTTAATAATCTATAATAATGTCATTTTTGGCTTGTAATATCATTCATCCTTGATATATACAAGAATTTTACAACTTCAACATCAACCTACACTATCTTCATATCACTGTAGCCATGCCAATCTAGATTATTTATATCCATTACATCATAAAACACTCCAATTTTAACATTTTACAAGAATAAAGCAACACAGAAGGTGTAAATTTAGGTACATTAATAAAATACAACCATGTCAATCTACATTATTAAGATCCATTACATCATAAAACAAAATCTAGATTACCTATATGAATTACATCATAAAGCACTCCACTTTTAAAATTTTACAAGAATAAAGCAACATGGAAGGTGTAAATTTAGGTACATTAATAAAATACTTCCATGTCAATCTAGATTATTAAGATCCATTACATCATAAAGCACTCCACTTTTAACATTTTACATTTTAATCCACTTGAGTTTGGGGGATCCTATCCTATGGAAGTTCAGCTACTTTTAGTTTTTCGGCCTTAAAGTTTTCCTTGAATTAATGGGAGAAAGCCTTGAGAAATGACACATGCTTTAAAGTTAATGGGAAAAAGCCAATGACACATGATTTTATGGGAGAAATGACACACGTACACTATTTTCCTTAAAGTGGTTGTGGTTTATGGATATTAAAATGAAGAAATTCTATTTAGATCTGTTCTAGAGATTGACTATAGGGGAATTTACTAGATATGTCACCTTTCAGAAAAGATGAGATCCAGAGGCTACATTGCCCTTTGCAGACTCTGCCTTTAGAACTTGTAGAAGTTAACACTCAACAGAAAGACTAAAATCCTATGGATGTTCAGCCACTTTAGGTTCAGTTTTTAGGCCTTAAAGTTTGCCTTTAATTAATGGGAGAAAGCCTTTAGTTTGTGGGAGAAATGGCATGTGCATGGTTTGCCTTAAAGTTTTCCTTAAAATTTATAGGAGAAATCACATCTAGAAATGAGATGCACCTTAAAGTTTTCCTTGCCTAGAGTTTAGGAGAGAAATACCATGTACATGGTTTGCCTTAAAGTTTTCCTTATAATATATATGGGAGAAATGACATTTCCTTATAGTTTATGGGAGAAATGACATATAAATGACAAAGAAATGACATAAAAATGACATATGCCTTAAATTTTTCCTAAACCTTTATGGGAGAAATGACACATGTACACAGTTTTCCTTAAAGTGACAGTGGTTTGCACTCACTTAAACAACTAGTGGTAGTGGTTGATTAAGTTATGCCTATTGGAAATGTTGTCATTGATGGCAAAGGAGGTAGCAGATGCAGAGATAGGTAACATTTACAAGGAACAGAGGAAGTAGTGAATTGAAGCAAAGACAGAGATAGACAATGGAGGCAGAAAAGAAGCAAAAAAAGGAAGCAAAGGAGATAGAAAGAGGTAGAGGAAACGATTATAAAGGAGAAAGGCAGAGACATAGTTGTTATTACAAAGAAACAGCTATTATTCCGAGAATCTTTTACACAGCCGGGCGTTACACATAACATAAATTACATTCTGGGAATCGCATACTCCAACGGAAAAGTTTTGTGCTTTATATTCAAATGCGCAGTATGAATGGAGCGGAACCATATTCAAATTCGCAGTGTGAATGGAGTGGAACCATAGTTCTAATAGATGAAATCACAGTGGTGAAATGTGATGAATAGTTATTTATATATATAATTGAAGTCATGGAGGACTGGAACCTGGAGTAGAGAATGGAACCGTGACCGAGAGGAACAGTGACGATGGTTTGGAGCAAAACCGTGGGTTTCATCGCACCACCATCTGCTGGCAAGCGGTATTCCCGAATTCGCAGCAATTCCATAGAGCAACTGACACGCGTCCCTGAGCGAATTGGAAAACCACTGTTTAAAGTGTGCCATCGCACGTTATACATCGACTGACGACGTCGAGTGATATTGATATATACCGTTGATCTTGAGGCTCAACATCTAATGGTGATTGCTCGCTGGACTTGCCCGGAGTTTAACCAAGGTACGCAGAAGTTAACCAAATGTGGTACGAGCATTTGATTGGGCCATCGTTTATACCTATGGGCCCGGAGCCAAGGTTTACTATATGGTTATTTGTTTAAAACAGAGCGGTTGATTTAATATAAAGTGCGAAGGGTTATAACCTTAAGTCCTAAGGTTCGGAGATATATTTATATATGTTTAAGTGGGGAACGTAATACAGTTTGTTGATATAAAGGTTATAAACACCACCACAGTTTATTAAAGGCACAGTTTATTAACAGTTTGAATCGGGAATATGCATACACGACGATATATTTATATACTGTGCTAAAGTCATAAAGTTGGGCTTTTATTATGATTTTACCATAGTTTTAAAGATGCCGAGAGTTGATTTTACAAAAGGTTCTGTAGTAGAAACTATTCAAAAGGTGTTTTAAATCTAAAGACTTTGTAATATGTGGGTCCAGATATATATAGTCCCATGTGAAATTTGAAATATAAATGAATTTATATGTATGGTTTCATAACCATGGAAAAATGAAATATCCGTAGTAATTCATTTTTGCCCAGATTTAAAATCAGCAGGTATATATGTGCAGTAGGTGCACAAAAGCACAGTGAACAGGTGAATAAACACAGGGATAAAAGCATGGGTCTGACAGAGGTAAACAGAGATTACAGGTTTGACAGGTATACATTCATAGGTGCACAAAATTATAGTGAACCAAGGTACATAGAACAGTCACTCAACAACTACAGAAAAGACAAAGCCAGTAAATCCAAAATCCAGAAAAGAAGCTCAGTGGATTTGAGATGTATAATTGAAAAATGTAAATGTAAATATTTTTTTTATATTGTTTGTGATGCAAAGGCAACTATCCCAAGGAAAATAAAACTCCCACTGTAGCATGGAAATTTGTACATATTGTTATATTTTAAAATTGAGTTGGATAAAGGAATAAGAAGACAAAAGCTGAAGAGTCATGACTGTTCATTCCAAATTCCTTGTGAAATACAAACAGTCATGTGAGGATCTCTATATATATAATATCAATTTGATATGCACAAAGAGAGGTGAGAGAGAGCAAATATAAAGAAGGCAGAGTATAGAAGTGTAAGGAAGAGAAGATTAAGAAAATAAGAGAAGAAAGAGAAGCTACAGAACAGAGCTGATAACTGAGGTAAATCAGCAAACATTCAGTTTGGAAAATTGAGGAAGTTGTAGCTTCCCTATCAAGTTGCAGCTTGATAGCTGTCAGTTGTAGCTGACTGAGGTTGGAGCCTCCTGTAGGTTGGTGCCTACAGAAAATTGAAGGGAGTTGGTGCTTCCTTGCAAGTTGTAGCTTGTAGAATTGAGGTAGGAGCCTCCTGTAGGTTGGTGCCTGCAGAAAAACAGTGGTGAGAGGGAGTTGGAGCCTGCCTTTTCATCACAACAATAATAAGATGTGGTTTTCTCCCTTTATGGGTTTCCACTTATATCTGGTGTCTCTGTGCATGATGTTTATGTGTTGATCTGATTCATATCATCTGCTTAATACCTGCTGCTCTCATATTAAGTCTGTTGTTATATTATATTAATACTTGCTGATCACATTCTAAGATTACTCACATATTAATTTGGACATGAAATGAAGGTGTAAACAAGGTTTAATAAAAATTTTAAAAGATTATGAATGTGTTAAAATGATTCACCCCCCCCTCTCAGTTTAACTAAGAGTTCAACAATTGGTATCAGAGCAGGTTCCTTAGTACCAGTCTAACAGCTGAAAGGAGATCTTAGGTTCCCAAGATGGCTAGTAAAGAAGGATGCTCAACCAACAAAGCCCCTTTCTTCACTGGTGAAAATTATGCTTTATGGAAAATCAGAATGAGGACATACATAATGTCTCTAGGAATAGAAGTTTGGGCTGCAGTGGAATTAGGATATGCCCCAAAGGCAATTGACACAGAGAAAGAAACAAAACAAGATTTTTTGGCTAACGCAAAAGCCATGAATTCCATCTTGAATGGATTATGTGAAGTAGAGTTTATTAAAGTAATGCACAAAGACTCTGCCAAAGAAATATGGGATACTCTTGAGAACATACATGAGGGAGACAAGAAAGTAAAGACTGCCAAACTTCAAGTCTATAGAGCCTAGTTTGAGAACTTAAAAAGGAATGATGATGAAGACATTGCCAGTTTCTTCCTGAAAGCTGCAGAAATTATTAACAATATGAAAGCTCTTGGAGAAAAAATTCCAGAAAGTATAATTGTGCAAAATATTCTAAGATCTCTTCCATCCAGGTTTAATCCAAAGGTGTCTGCAATAGAAGAAACAACTGATTGGGAGACCTTGACCATGAACCAGCTACTTGGAAATCTAACAGCCTATGAAATGAGGCTCCCACAGAAGAAGCCAAGTACGAGGGAAGCATCCTTTAAAACATAAAAGAAGAAAGAAGAAGAGGGAGATATATGATCTTGCTCGGATGAAGAGGAGGCAAAGTTTGTCAAGAAATTGGATAGAGGCTCAGGTAAATAAAAATTCAAACTCCCCTTCAAATTCTTTAATTGTGGAAGAGTGGGACACTATGCTGCTAAGTGTCCTCACAAGAAAGTAAGGAATCAGGCTCAAGAGTCAGAGAAAAATAAATCAAAGAACTGGCAGAAAGGAAAGAAGTTCAGCATAAAATCTTTCTATGCTCAACAAGATAGCAGTACATCTGAAGATTCAGATGAATCCTCAAATGAAGAAGGAACCTCTGAATTCTTATTGATGGCCATAGAAGAACTTGAAGGTCTCCTGCTAGAAGATGAAGAAGAAGAAGGTGAAGTCGACCTTGAGGGGGAGCTAAGAAGTGCTCTGGAAGAGATTGATAGACTCAAGCTGAAATGCAGAAAACAAAAGGAAATTCTCCTCAAGTATGTATGAGAAGAACAGAATTCAGAAGTCCTTATGCAGCTAAAGATAGAGCTTGAAGAAGCCAAGAAGATAGAGGACATGTTACTTAAGCAAATCAAAGAAAAAACTCAAGAACAAGAAAAGTTGGAAGAAGAAGTAGTATGTCTCAGGAAGAAATTAGAAAATGCTCAAAGGAAAGTGGTTATAAACTCTTCTCAAACAGCAAGCTCTAGTAAGTTGAATGAAATTCTGGTTGCTCAAAGATCCCCTATGATAAAGACTGGAATAGGCTATGAAGGAGAATCAAGTAAAGGAAAAGAAAAGGTTGACAGAGAGATTATTTTTGTAAAAGAAAAGAATAATGATGAAGCATCTCAATCAATTCCTTCAAAAGAAGAAATCTGTAATAAGGAAGACAGAGATCAGAAAAAACCACTAGTAGCAAAGAATGTAATAAATACTAAGACCCCTGAGTATGTAAAATTTGGAAACCATCAAAGGAGATTCTTCCATCCTATGAAGAATGCCACCTGTTATGCTTGCCACAAGCTGGGACACATTGCTACATATTTTCATGCAAGGAGGAGTAATTCAAACCATCAAAAGATGCAAACATTGAAGCGACTGCATCAAGAAAACAAATGGAAGAGACAACCTTACATCAGGTATGCAAATAGCTTCTATGGTTACTGCTTTTATTGTAAGGAATTTGGTCATAAAATCATTGAGTGTAGAAAGTATGGACAAATATTGATGTTTAACACCTCAAGGAGATTTATGAATCAAAGAAATTCTGTTCATACTCATAATTCTACAAAAATTATGATCAAATGTTGTGTATGCAATCAAGTTGGACATATACCTCCCAAATGTCCTATAAGAAGATATAGTTCATCTCCTCACAAAAGATACCAAACAAAAGGGTGCCTCCAGTGGATAAAGAAGGAGAATAAATGTGACTTGGCTCTAACTGCTCAAGACTTGAAAAGTCAATGGTATTTGGGCAGCGGCTACTCTAAACACATGACAGGAGACAAAATTAAGTTTATAACTCTTGATGAAAATAAATCTGGCAATGTTACTTTTGGAAATGATAAGTCAGGAAAGATCAAAGGAAAGGGATTAGTCAACATAGACAATGGAAAAGGAATGGCCCAAGATGTACTATTTGTAGATGGGCTGAAAGAAAATTTACTGAGTGTCAGTCAGATGTGTGACAAAGGTTGCGAAGTTCTATTTAGAGCACAAGACTGTGAAGTCAGATCAAGCACCACAGGTAAGACTCTACTCAAAGGTGTTCGAACAGAAAGCAATGTTTACATAGTGAAAGAGGAAGATGAAGCATGCCATCTTAGAAAACTTGAGGAATCATGGTTATGGCATACGAGATTGGGACATCTCAGCTTCGATCATATCATCATACTGAGCAAGAAGAAAGCTGTCAGAGATATGACAGAAATAAAAAGGCCTTCAAATACCATATGCAAATCGTGTCAATTGGGAAAACAGACCCGAACATCCTTTAAATATAAAGATGAGTTATCAACAAGAAGACCACTCCATCTTGTACACATGGACCTGTGTGGACCTGCTAGAACTAAGACACCAAGTGGAGAATCCTACTTCATGCTGATAATAGATGATTTCTTCAGAATGACATGGGTTGCTTTTCTCAAGAATAAATCGGAAGCTCTGGACAAATTCAAAATATTTAAGGCATTAGCAGAAAATCAGACAGGATGCAAGCTAAAATGCATCAGATCAGACAGAGGATGTGAATTCACATATTATGACTTCGCTGACCTATGCAATGAACATGGCATAAAACAACAATTTACTATTGCAGGGACACCTCAGCAGAATGGAGTAGCAGAGAGACAAAACAGATCTGTTCAACAAATTTCCAGAGCCATGATGCAAGAGAATAATATTTCTCAAACCTTCTGGGCATAAGCAGTGCACACAGCAGTACATATCCTTAATAAAGCTCACTTAAGGCCAAGCAGTGACAAAACTCCGTACGAACTGTGGCATGGAAAGCCAACTTCAATCAAACATTTCAGAATCTTTGGTAGCAGGTGTTACATAAAGAATAATGATGAAAATCTTGGAAAATTTGATGCAAGAGCAGATGAAGGAATATTTCTAGGATATGCATCCAAAAGAAAAGGGTACATGTGCTACAACAAGACTCTTCGGAAAATAGTAGAAAGCATTTATGTGAGATTTGATGAAGAACTTCCAAACAATACAAGAGATACTAACTGCTGCAATCCATCAGATAACCATGAAGAAGAAGACCAGAATGATGATGAAACAAGCAAGACTACAGAAGATGAAGGGTTGAGCTCGAAAGCCACCTCAAGATACACTCAGAAGAATCATCCCGAAGATCAAATCATAGGAGATAATAAAGCAGGGGTCCAGACAAGAAGGCAGCTAACAGAACAAACTGAAGAAGTATACATAGCCATGTTGTCACAAATAGAGCTAAAGAAATTTGAAGAAGCCAGTAAGGACAAGTCTTGGGTAAAAGCAATGAATGAGGAATTGGACCAAATTGAAAGGAACAATACCTGGGAACTAGTTCCTAGATCAATTGAGAAAAATATCATTGGTTCAAAATGGGTATTCAAAAACAAAATGAATAAGCAAGGACAAGTAATCAGGAATAAAGCTAGGCTGGTCTGCAAAGGATACTCACAAATTGAAGGACTTGATTACGATGAAACATTTTCCCCTGTAGCTAGAATGGAAGCTATCAGAATGTTCCTGGCATTTGCATGCTACCAAAACTTCAAAGTATATCAAATGGATGTAAAATCTGCATTTCTGAATGGAGACTTAGAAGAAGAAGTCTACATGGAACAACCAAAAGGCTTCTCATTGACAGACAAAGGAGACTATGTGTGTAGACTAAAGAAGACCCTATATGGACTGAAACAGGCTCCTCGTGCTTGGTACTCAAGATTGGATAAGTATTTGCAAAAACAAGGCTTTAAAAGAGGTGGAGTAGACAACAATCTATACATAAAAGCCCATGAAAATGAACTCCTGATTGTTGTAGTATATGTGGATGACATTATGTTTGGAAGCAACAGAGAAGAACTAGAAAAAGGGTTTTATAATGAGATTAAGACAGAGTTTGAGATGTCTATGATTGGAGAACTC
This sequence comes from Pinus albicaulis, assembly GCA_034641835.2. Classification (NCBI taxonomy): domain Eukaryota; kingdom Viridiplantae; phylum Streptophyta; class Pinopsida; order Pinales; family Pinaceae; genus Pinus; species Pinus albicaulis. Next base: position 132,590 of record JAXQQM020082054.1, on the reverse strand, counting down.
ACTTTCTATTTAGGACTTCAAATTCAACAAAAGAACACAAGTACATTCATCTCACAAGAAAAATACTTAAAGGAAATGCTGAAAAAGTTCAAAATGGAGGACTGCAAACCTGTGTCAACTCCCATGACCACAGGCTGCAAGCTATGTGCTGATGATGGGTCTACTGATATAGATAAAAAACTCTACAGATCCATGATAGGAAGTCTATTGTAACTGACTGCATCAAGACTAGACATCATGCTAGCAGTAGGACTAGTGGCAAGATATCAAGCAGCACCTAGACAAAACCATCTTCTAGCAGTAAAAATAATATTCAGATATCTACAAGGAACAACACAGTATGGAATTTGGTATCCTAAAGGCAAAAGCCTCACTTTAATAGCATACACAGATGCAGATTGGGCTAGCTGTGTTGATGACAGGAAAATTACAAGTGGAGGTGCATTCTATCTAGGAGAAAGTCTAGTGGCATGGTTAAGCAAGAAACAAACATCTATCTCTCTGTCTACAGCTGAAGCAGAATATATTGCAACAGCAGCATGTTGTACACAAGTCATGTGGATGAAGCAAACCCTCCAAGACATGAAGGTAAGAATTGATGAACCTATCTCAATCAAATGTGATAATACAAGTGCTATAAGTATATCTAAAAATCCTGTGCTTCACTCAAAAACCAAACATATTCCAATCAAGTATCACTTTCTCTGAGAACAAGTAGCTGAAAAGATAGTAAAACTGGAGTATGTACCAACAAAAGAACAGACAACAGATATATTTACCAAACCACTTTCCAGAAAGCCATTTGAATATTTGAGAGAAAAATTAGGGGTAGTATCTGTAGATGCTACTCTCTGATATGAAGAGAAAGCACAGTTTCAGGGGGAGAACAGAAACGAAAATATCATTCTCAGGGGGAGATCAGGTAGCAAGGGAAGCATGAAAACAGGTCCTCAGGATCAAATGGATTATGGCAATAATACAGTCAGCATAAAAGGAGTCAATAAAAGGGATAAAGGGTCAGTGGTGCAGCGGAAAAATGGTGAACCTGACGTGAACTTAACACAGAAGAATAGTGAACCCAATGAATATCTCATCCAAAGTTTGGAGCTGCAACATACAAAGTCAGGAAATTTTAGAGAGAGGAAATTCTTGAAATGTTGAAAAAGGATAAATACACAACATCAAAGAATAAAACCCCTTGCCATTGATGTCAAAGGGGGAGGAAGAGTAAGCAAAAAAAGGAGGTAGCAGATGTACAGACAGGAACAGTTACAAGGAACAGAGAAAGAGCAAGCAGCAGGAGGAAGAGCAAGAAAATAGAGAAAGTGTATTGCCATCAATGCCAAAGGGGGAGAGTGTTGGAAATGTTGTCATTGATGGCAAAGGAGGTAGCATATTCAGAGACAGGTAACATTTACAAGGAACAGAGGAAGCAGTGAATTGAAGCAAAGACAAAGATAGACAATGGAGGCAGAAAAGACGCAAACGAAGGAAGCAAAGGAGACAGACAGAGGCAGAGGAAACGATTATAAAGGAGAAAGGTAGAGACACAGATGTTATTGCAGAGAAACAACTTTTATTCTGAGAATATTTTACACAGCCGGGCGTTACACATAACATAAATTACATTCCAGGAATCGCATACTCCAGCGGCAAAGTATTGCACTTTATATTCAAATGCGCAGTGTGAATGGAGTGGAACCATAGTCGTAACAGATGAAATCACATCGGTGAAATGCAATGAATAGTTATTTATATATATATAATTGAAGTCGTGGAGGACCAGAACCTGGAGTAGAGAATGGAACCGTGACCGAGAGGAACAGTGACGACGGTTTGGAGCGAAACTGTGGGTTTCATCACACCACCATTTGTTGGCAAGCGGTATTCCTGAATTCGCAGCCATTCCATAGAGAAAATGACACGCGTCCCTGAGCGAATTGGAAAACCACCGTTTAAAGTGCGCCATTGCACGTTATACATCGATTGACGACGCCGAGCGATATTGATATAGACCATTGATCTAGAGGCTCGACATCTAACGGTGATCGCTCGCTGGACTTGCCTGGAGTTTAACCAAGGTACGCGGAAGTTAACCAGATGTGGTACGAGCATTTGATTGGGCCGTCGTTTATACCTGTGGGCCCGGAGCCAAGGTTTACTATACGGTTATTTGTTTAAAACAGAGCGGTTGATTTAATATAAAGTGCGAAGGGTTATAACCTTAAGTCCTAAGGTTCAGAGATATATTTGTATATGTTTAAGTGGGGAACGTAATACAGTTTGTTGATATAAAGGTTATAAACACCACCAAAGTTTATTAAAGCCACATTTTATTAACAGTTTGAATCGAGAATATGCATACACGACGATATATTTATATACTATGCTAAAGTCATAAAGTTGGGTTTTTATTATGATTTGACCACAGTTTTAAAGATGCCGAGAGTTGATTTTACAAAAGGTTCTATAGTAGAAACTATTCAAAACGTGTTTTTAATCTAAAGACTTTGGAATATGTGGGTCTAGATATATATAGTCCAGTGTGAAATTTGAATTATAAATGAATTTATATGTATGGTTTCATAACCATGGAAAAATGAAATATCCGCAATAATTCATTTTTTCCCAAATTTAAAATCAGCAGGTATATATATGCAGCAGGTGCACAAAAGCACAGTGAACAGGTGAATAAACACAGGGATAAAAGCATGGGTATGACAGAGGTAAACAGAGATTACAGGTTCGATAGGTATACATTCACAGGTGCACACAATTACAGTGAACCAAGGTACACAGAACAGTCACTCAACAACTGCAGAAAAGACAAAGCCAGTAAATCCAAAATCCAGAAAAGAAGCTGAGTGGATTTGAGATGTATAATTGAAAAATGTAAATGTAAGTATTTTTTTTATATTTTTTGTGATGCAAAGGAAAGTATCCCAAGCAAAAGAAAACTCCTACTATATCATGGAAATTTGTACATATTGTTATATTTTAAAATTGAGTTGGATAAAGGAATAAGAAGACAGAAGCTGAAGAGTCATGACTGTTCACTCCAAATTCCTTGTGAAATACAAACAGTCATGTGAGGATCTCTATATATATAATATCAATTTGATATACACAAAGAGAGGTGAGAGAGATAAAATATAAAGAAGGCAGAGTATAGAAGTGTAAGGAAGAGAAGATTAAGAAAAGAAGAGCAGAAAGAGAAGCTACAAAACAAAGCTGATAACTAAGGTAAATCAACAAACATTCAGTTTGGAAAATTGAGGAAGTTGGAGCTTCCCTATCAAGTTGCAGCTTGATAGCTATCAGTTGTAGCTGACTGAGGTTGGAGCTTCCTGTAGGTTGGTGCCTGCAGAAAATTGAAGGGAGTTGGTGCTTCCTTGCAAGTTGTAACTTGCAGAATTGAGGTAGGAGTCTCCTGTAGGTTGGTGCCTGCAGAAAAACAATGGTGAGAGGGAGTTGGAGCTTGCCTTTGCATCACAACAATAATAAGATATGTTTTTCTCCCTTTATGGGTTTACACTTATATTTGGTGTCTCTGTGCATGATGTTTATGTGTTGATCTGATTTATATCATCTGCTTAATACCTGCTGCTCTCATATTATGTCTGTTGTTATATTATATTCATACTTGCTGCTCACATCCTAAGATTACTCATATATTAAGTTGGACATGAAATGAAGGTGTAAATAAGGTTTGATAAAAGGTTTAAAAGATTATGAATGTGTTAAACTGATTCACCTCCGCTCTCAGTTTAACTAAGAGTTCAACAATGCCAAAAGTCACACCTTGATGAGTTTGTGGGAGAAATGACATGTACATGTTTTGCAAAATTATTTTATGCACTTACTAAAACCACTAGTGGTAGTTTTTGATGAAGTTATGTCAAAATTTGGTATTTTTTGATTAAGTTATGTCAAAAGTCACACCTTGATGAGTATGTGGGAGATGGCATGTACATGGTTTGCAAAATTATTTTATGCACTTACTAAAAAAACTAGTGGTAGTTTTTTATGAAGTTATGTCAAAAGCCACACCTTGATGAGTTTGTGGGAGAAATGACATGTACATGGTTTGCAAAATTATTTTATGCACTTACTAAAACAACTAGTGGTAGTGGTTGATGAAGTTCTGTCGAAGTCACACCTTTATGAGTTTGTGGGAGAAATGACATGCAAGGAGTGTTTCTAAACTCCGGCTCTCTTTGTTTGGATACGGCCTCTGCATACACCCATACTTTTGTTTTCTAACAAACTAGATAACACAGAAAAAGCACTATAGAGGAAAGAAAATCGAGTAGATTATATAATTTTTTTTATGAAATGTACTGGTTGTGAAGGAATAAATAAGTGTTTCAATCTCTGTTTGAGGAGTTCTTTGAATTGCATAATGTGATTCAAATATTAGCCTTTCTTTATTTATTTGTTTTCAAAAAAATATATGATTCACAAAAAAGTAGATGATGTTTGCTTGAGTAGCCTTATACAATTCTTCATGTGAAGATAGGCACTTTACCTACAAATAATGGAATTGAAGGCGTACTTATATGTCAGTTTGCATTATGACATCTTTATCTTCCCTACAAAATGCTAGTATCTTCCTTTCCGTATATTTCAGCATCTTTGAAAGAATGGATTTTCTGAATAGCATGGTTTTCAATATGTGGATATGTTTGCCTAGTTTGTATTCTCGAAGGAAAGGCTAGAAATTTTGAATAAATTTTGAAGGTTGTTTTATTTGAAGTCAATCATGTCATTTTGAAATAGAGAGAAAACTGACGAGGAAGGCCAAAAATTAAAATAGTAAGGCGGAGTCCGTTAGTGAGACTTAGTATGGCCATGAGACACATCCAAAATTAGGCCATTGAGTTATGGATTCACTTATAGCTGTTGAGTCCCGAGTGGCACGAGTAGGGAGCTACTAGGTAATGCACTGAGATTGCGACAAGCTTACACCGCACAAAAATAAACTGGTGACTAGCCATTTGGGAACTACGGCCAGGACCACGGAGATTGGATGGGATAGATTGATGGAAGAACCTTAAATGCATGAAATTCAGTGGGTAGAGACATGGTGTAGCAGATCAGAGGGGAGGAGGAGAAGAGAATATGCAAATAGCAGAGCACGGAGATGAACGAGAGAGAGATCCTATTGAATTGGGAAAAATAAGTGCTGGACTCTCATGCTACATACTCTGTTCCTCTGTGGAGATTATGGGTACACCAATATAGGACAGGGAGTTATAAAAAAATACTTTAAGACAAAGGGGAGACGAAACGGAAAGGAAACATTGAGGGGGAAAATGCCATGAAATTACGGGGGAGTAATTCAAAGTCAGCAAGTCAATTGAACCATGGCTTCTCTTTAATTACTAGAAAATTAGAGTGTATAGAATTTTGTAGAAATTTATGTTAACGGAGTGAGCTCACGTAGTTCTTATAAGACCGGTTAACTTCCACATACTGGTTGCCATCAAATTTGGGAAGATTCGGTGAAGCCTTCTCCATATAGCTAATATTATTAATATTTTTTTTATTGGTATTTTGTTCAAAGAGTTTGATGTTGTCTAACCAATTTTTAGCTACAACACAAAATTTGAAAGATAGTTTTCCTTTTATTTAAATATCTATAAAGCAACCTAGTTGTGAATCAAATGTTCGTGTTACGAAGTTAAGTTATTGTTTTTTTAATTTTCTTTATGCTCATATGGTTGAATCCTTGGTGCATTTGAAAATGAAATCATTATCTTACCAAATCCTTGATTAAAGTAAGCGAAGTAAGCGATAATTAGTGTATCTATCGGTCCATATATGAAAATGAAAATATATTTTTAAATTTCAAAATTTACAAGAATAAATATAGGGTGGAAGTTAATTAAATGTGATAAAGAGTAGATTTTACAAATTATAGTTATTTGCATATTATTGAAACTTTATAGCGAGGGTTTGTACCAGCGGGAAATTCATAGATGAAGCCACGGTGAGAAGACAAGCCTTGATTCGAGAGATGAGGCCGCAATTCGGAGACGAGGCCGCAATGCGAAGATCAACAAGGATATCAAAAGAGAGTACGTGGAGGACACGAATTACTGCAAACAAAAAATAGCAATAAATTAAAAACAGGGAGAAGAACAAAAATAAAATTAATTCACAAAGAAAATAAACAGCAGAAAATTACCTCCTCACCCATGCGCAACACCAAGACTGCTGCAAACACAACAATATACACAACAAACACAACAACCCAACAAATGCGACGGAAAGAAAGTTACGGAAATGCTAATAGCTTCGAAACCCATCCACGTTTATGGGATGGTGTATTTATAAACTAAAGTTCAACCAAACTATTTTAAGTTTGTGGGAACTATTAATTAAGTCGAACTAATAGTTCGGTTGAACTTATGTTTCTTTGTTTTCCCATATCAGCTAAAAATATATTTTCCCACGCCGTTAGTACGCCATAAATGTAAACAACGAGAATGAGTTTGGCTAACTAATTTCCGAAATTTGGCCGAACTATTGGGAAAATGACTTTTACGCGATTCTCATGAAGTGTAACCGCCATTGGTTTACCCATGATAAGTCATTGACATTGATGACTTCAAACCATAGTGACTTGTAACATGGAGTTCTTTGAGAAGTGATGAAACTACCACTATGTATTCAATACTTTGTACAAATATTGCATTGTAATTCCTTTTGTACCCTCCAAAGTGTCTTGAGATGTAATGGAGTATTCATGGGTTTCCTTGATCATCGTAATGCAATGTTATTTCAACTATCAAAACATGGAGACTTTGTGCCTTAATATTCAAATTCTTCCTTGAGAAGCCTTTCTTAACAAATATCCTTGAATATGTTATTTCAGCAACACTAATAACACTGCGGTATGAATCAATCTGGAAAGTAAATAGTAGCCCAAAAAATCTCCTATTCTAACATGATGCATGCAATTTTTTGACTATGGATCAATAGTTCACAAAGGAGAGAGAGAAGGCCTTCTAGGCATAGGGAAGCTAGAAAAAGATATATGGAAGAGGTGTTGTTCTCACTAATACTATGCCATGTGTATTTTTGGAGAGGAGGGTCGAGGTGAGCATAAAGCATATTTGCGAGACACGGGGTTACGAGAAATATTCATTGAAACTACACCATGCATTAGGGAGGAAGGTCGGGGGCAGAAGGAGGGAAAATTTCATATTTGCAAGGCACAAAGAAGGAGCATCACTACCTACTAAGAGTGCATAGTGCAAAAGTTGCTGTGAGGGTAGAGTTGAGGCGCGGGGAAGAAAGGAAATGAAAGCTAGGAGAGGAGTCCATCTTTGACTAGAAATATACCAAAAAAAGGGTGATATCGACTCCTTTGTAAAAGAATCATTCTCTTTTATTAATGAATTGAAAGGCATAAATTAGGCCACGATGACAAGTTTTTTAGTTTTTGATTTTGTCTCGTTATACACTTATATCCCCATTAGGGAAGCTATTGATGTCATTTCTTGGGTCACAGAACCTATTCTTTAACTCATCTAGTTGAGATTTTTCTAACCTCGGCCTTCTTCAATTTTGAGGGTGAATTCTTTAAAAAAAACTTGTGGTGTGGCCATAGGTTTGCCCCCTATCCCCGGTGGTGGCTAATATTTTCATGGAAGACTTTGAATCAAGGGCCCTCTCGTCCTCCCTTTTTTCAACCTAGACTTTGGAAAAGGTTTGTTGATGACACCTGTGTGGTGTGGCCACATGGCAAAGAGAAATTGGACCTTTTCTTCCATCATCTCAATGATTGGTCTGACTCCATGAAGTTTAGCATGGAATTAGAAGTGGATGGTAGCCTTCCCTTTCTTGATGTCCTTATTACTAGAAATGAAGAAGGTTCTTTCTCTCATCAAGTCTTTAGAAAGAAGACACACAACGTCGATGTGTTACATGCGGGTTCCTCATCACTTCCCTGCCCATAAGTTAGGGGTTCTCGGTACCTTAGCCACTAGAGCCTTTAGAATTGCTGATGAACACCACCTTGGAAAGTGAGAAATATCATCTCCTTATTTTTTTCATTAGAGATGGTTATAGCAAGTTTCAATGTTTAAGAGATTTTCGAGAGAAGGTAAGAAGGGTCATAGGGTTAAAAATGATCATTGTGATAGGTCATGCGGAGTTCACCTTCCTTTTATCCAAGGAACGTATAAAATCACTAGGATCTAACGAGACGCAATGTATCTTCAACCTTCAAGCTCCTCACTGGCACCATTCGAGAGTTCGCTTAGATCAGTTAAGGACACGATTTTCGTAAGGATGGTAGAGTGTTTAGCAGTTCCATGCTCTGTGGGACACCTTACATTGTTGGTGAGAATGTCAATCCATTAGTCAAATAATTCATTAACATGCCGCTGACCTAAAGCATAATAGATCTCGCTCTTGTGCCTTAGCGAGCATCTTTGAAAAGAAAAAGCATCACATTTGCATTGAAGATGTGAAGGTTATTAACGAGGTTGACCATTTCCACCACCGAAAGTTGAGAGGCACTTCGAAATCGAAAGAGGGCTAGTCAACCTTGGGGGATGATGGGTGGAGTGTTAGCGGATGTTGGATCCATTGCCCTTCATTCTTAGTTATTGGGTTTCTTCCCTTACGACCTCCCTCGGGTCTTTTCCTCTCCTCACAGTCCCTATTTATTTTTCCCTTTTTGTTCTTTATAATATCTTTATTATTTATTATTTTATTATTATTTATTTATTCATTTATTATTTATTTATTTAGTTATTCATTATTTATTTATTTATATTTTATTTAATTAATTAATTTAATTTTTAGTTTTATATTTATATGTTTTCTTAATATATATATATATATAGATATATTCATATAATTTATATTTTTATTTATTTTATTTTTTTCTTCTTTTATATTTGAATATAATATATTAAATAAATAAATAATAATAATAATAATAATAATAATAATAATAATAATAGTAATAATAATAATACAACTCTTATTTAATTTATTTGATTTATTTATTTTTATTTTTTATTTTTACAGTCAAACTAGTCGTTATTCTACAACGACTAGCTAGAGCTTTCTTATCTATTTAAGCTGGGTCCTAGATCCAATTTCTCAACTTGTCCTGATGATGAACCACCCTGGGTACAGTTTCCGGCTTGTATCATACAATTTGCTTGAATGTGATTTTCACCGAAAATATTTTATACATAGAATTATGCGATGCGCGAGGAATAGATGAAAAGGCTTGGGATAGCATAGGGTGTAGTTTTAGCTAAAAATGGGGTCACTTCTAGGCCTTAGAAGTGCACAATGTGCTCATCCTAATTGAGAGAGAAAGTTGCAAAGTCATAAGAATGGCTAAGTATGGAAAGGTGAAACATGTAAAAACAAATTGAACTAGGGGTAAAATTGAATGTTACACATCTCAACTCATCAGTAAAACTTAGATAGAACCCAAGAATAATAAATATACATAAAAACTCCAAAACAAAGCATGTGTAGTTGCAACAAATAAGTGTCATTTTGCTAATAAAAGTGTACTATGTTCTATTACCACTCTTAGTGATCTGACGACACTTAAAAAGGAACATGGACAATTAAAACATGTGTAGAAACATAAAATGACACTTGATGACCAAAAGTGACACTTCACATGATAGGGAGGTAGGCTCCAAAATTTTTAATATAGCACAATTTTGGAGGGTGTTGTAACAACGACAACACTTGGAAACATACTAAGGTGAACTTCAACTTCTTTGTCTAGAGATATATTTTAGTAAATATTTATCCTTCATGATCTAGTGGATCGGTAAAGTGCTCAAAATTTAAAGTGTTCAAAGTTCTGAAACTAGTGTTAAAACATAGATCTAATCGCCACGAGTCCAACAAAACTTGAATTTGTCAAAAACCAATATCATATGCTCCGGATATTATTACGTTACGATAATTTTCCTAAAAAAATAAAAAATTTGTAGTTGGGTGCAAGTATCTTTGAGTTATTTTATGCAATACATAAGTTGATTGAACTTTTGATGGTAAGGTAGTTGAATATGTTTTCTTTGGGCCAATGGTGGGTTTCCAAGTAGCCTCACCACATTGGTCAAATTCGTTTAGTTTTGATTGGTTGAAGGTGGTCCAATGGGTGGAAGCCACATGGGCCAATGGATGGCTCACACCCGGCCTCCCAATAGTGTTGTAAAATTTATGTATGGGTTAAATGGGCCTCACAAGGGTCGAACAGAAGACCTATTTTCAAACATCACAAAGCCTTAATGCTCCGCCACCAATGGTTCTTTGCATACTATGGTCAAATTTCATATTTAAAGTTTATTGAGATAGCGGTTGGGGGATGGGGCCAATGTTAAGCCTTGGTCCCCGGTCACCCCAAACCCATGAGATCATAGGCACAACTTGTCGAGGGTGCAGGCTTAACTCGGGCCTAAGCCCCAGTTAACAACAATCATAACGAGTACGTCAGCGGAGTTTTTGAAGAATGCACACAATACACTTAAAGAACACCGACTCGGCCTGCAATCATTGCTTGACGCAAAGGATTTGAATGGGCCCAGTGGAATTTTCCCAAACTACCATGTAACATGGGTTCAATCATAGTTTGAGCACTTTAAAATAATTGGTGCAAAATTTAAAATGGTCTGGATCCAACAGCGGAGATGAGGTCACGTGGGATAATCTCTTCACTCACAGGGGGATCATTGTGCACTTAAAACAAAAAAGAAATTGAACCCAATCCGACTCATATATCGTCGGTGCCAAGAGAATTTTTCGCTCAACGATTTTGGAAAAGAGAAGTTCGTAGGATGGTTGTGAGATCAATGTAGTTTGTAGAGAAGTTAACAACAAAGCTTCACATAGCTTTAACTTCTTTAGTTTTCCAAATTGAGCCATGAAACCCAACTTGGGGTTTTTGACTCTTCTCAAATCCATTGGGAACATTATTTTTGCATTCTTAGCAATTAAAATCCATGCAATCACATATTTGAGCACTTAATGAAAGAGGCCCAACATTGGAAGGTATGGACCACGAAGATGTAGCCCGAGGAGGGTGAGCTCCGTCATAATTTTTTTATCTTGTCGTATTCTTGTTTATGGTATTTTTGTCTCTATTTTTATGTTTGAAAAATGAGTTAAAACACTTAATTCATGAGCTTTTGCAACTTTCCTAATTTCTAAAAGGTATAAAAAAAATTTCTTGCACAATTCATCAAACCTTCAAGCTTTCAAATACGGTCAGTTGGTATCCATGATTTGATTCTTTGGTTGTTTTGAAGGTTTGGGTATCTTCAATTTTATTTTTTTTGAAGCTTAGAAGGTTAAAGCTCAAAGGAGAAGTAAATCTTGTGGGAACAAGTCCTCAAGCTAGTTCAAGGAGAACACATCTACCTCAAGTTTCACCTCAAGTGCCACCCAAAGACTCACCAGTCATGGAACATGAAGGAGAACTTTATAATATGTTTGAGGATAACAATAATTTTAGAAAATAATTCTTTGAAATGACTGAAATGGTGAAATTTATTTATGAGGAAAGTAATTCAAGGTTGCAAGGAGAGATCTCACATCCTCCAAAGTGAAATGGAGGAAATGTAGACAAACCTCCAAAAGAGGATGGAGGAAATGGTGAAAAACAACCTCTACCTCCACCTTTCTCTTCACCTTCATATTCACCCTCATATTATTCTATAAAAACCCCTTCACAAACACCTCCACATTCTCCAAAGGGACACGGTAAAACTCCAGTGTTAAAACTTGGTATAGCGTTTGAATTTCCTACGTATAATGGAGAGGTAAATGCTCAGAAATTAGATAATTGGGTTCGTGAGATTGAAGTGTATTTCAGGATACAAAGGATAAAATATGATGAGACCAAGGCTTAACTTGCTTCTTCAAGGTTGGAAAGTGCATCACTCAATTGGTGGGAAGCCAAAACTCAAGAGACTCTTAGAAAAGAATGAGAATCATAACACGGAATGATTTTGTGGTTGCATTAAGAAGAAAAAATTTTCCTTTAGCATACATGAGAAAATCTAGAATGGATTGAAAAAACTTTATGCAAGAAAATGGTTAGAGTGTGTAAAGTTATACCCAATAGTTTAGAAGAATATATTTGATTTTGGGTGTAGATTTATCCTCTCAAGATACTCTACTCAAATATATTGGAGTTTTACCTAGTTAGTTGAGACACACAATTCTCATGTTTAACCCTACAAATCTAGATGAATTTTGTGTACACGAAACTCATTTAGAAGAAAGAGGGATTAATTTTCCATAAGAGGTAAGAAAAAATCCATTCAAAATTGAAACCGAAGAAGAAATTTCTAAGGAAAAGGGAAAAATAATGCTTCCATCAAGAAATATGGAGAAAAACTCCATGAAAACATTGTTAAAAAGAAGGCCATGATGAAGTCATTTTTGGAAACTTCACTTCTGTATGGGACCAAAAAATTTTAGCAACAAAGGAAAATAAAATAATGCTACAACTAGACAACATGATTTAGCATCTAATTCTGGATATGAAACAGAGATCAAAACCATGGTATTGAAAGGTAAGGACTTTATTTCAAATACTAGCTCTTCTATTAACCTTAATTAAACTCAAAATGATAAGGAAAGAATAGAGTTTTTCCATATTAGATTTATCTCAAAACATAACAAAATAGACACTCTATTTGATAGTGGATGACAAGAAAAAATCATTTCAGAAACCATTGTCAAGAAACTAAATCTAGAAACCATTCCTTGTCCTAAATCTTATCTTTTGGGTTGGGTATGTGACAATGCAAAATTGCAAGTGACAAGAAAATTCAAATTGAAGTCGCCATGCTTTGCCAAACTTCATTGATGAGGTAGAACATGATTTAGTTCCACTTGACATATGTGGAATTGTTTTAAAAGCCATATCTTTATGATAGAAGAGCCATCTTTCATGCCATGAGAAAAAGTAACATTTTTTTAAAGATGGTAGTCAGTACATTGTTATAACAAATCACAGTAAATTGAAATTATCGCTTGTGAATGATGGAAAAATGAAGAGGCTTATTAATTCTAGCAAGAAATTTGTACTTTTGATGATCAAACCCAAAAATAATGTTGAGAATGAAGCCTTCCAAGGTTGTGATGCAAGGACAAAATATTATTTGATTGAGGTTTTTAACACCTATGGTGAGATGTTTCAGGAGACTAAAGGATTGCTTTCTAAAAGAGGAATCTGACATGAGATCCAATTGTAGCAAGATTTCCCTCTTCTAAACATTGGCATGTACATGATGTTGGTCATGGAAAATGCATATATCGAAAACAAATCCAATATTTTCTTGATAAAGGGGTCCATCCGAGACCAAGCACATCGGCATACGGGTCACTGTTGTTTTTAGTTCCAAAAAAGGATGGAACATGGTGCATGTGTGTGGAATTCAAAGCGTTGAACAAAATTATGGTAAAGAATTGTTACCCTCTTCCTATAATTGATGATTTATTTAATAAATTGAAATATGATGTCTATTTCACTAGGTTGGACTTGAGGAGTAGCTATCATCATATTAGGATTGTTGAGGGAGACATTTGGAAGACAACCTTTGAGACAAAGCAGAAAGTTTTTGGATAATTTGGTTGCTATGTCATTTGAGCTTTTTAATTATCATGATACATTCATGTGGGTTAATGATATTTTTGGGATTTCTTTATGAATTTGTGATAGTCTACTTAGATGACATACTGATTTTCAGCAAGACTCGTAGAGAAAACATGTCATGCATGTTAGGCAAGTACTATATGTCTTAAGATAGAATAGTTATTTTTAAATATATCTAAAAGTGAATTTGGGAAACGTTCTTTAGTTTACTTGGGTCATATTGTTGGAGGGGGTGAGTTGAAGATAGATACAGCAAAAGTTTGAAGTCATTTTTGGTGCTAAAAACCGAAGGCATGACGGAAGGTTAGACGTTTCTTGGGAGCAACCCGAGAATATTGCGAAAGTTAATTTCTAACTTTTCTTCCATTGTATCTCCATTACATGCATTGAAAAGTGTGAAACGAGTTTTCTAGTAGGAGGAAGAAAAAATAAAGGAAACGATGCATTGAAAGATAAAATTAGTTGACACCCATACTTGCACTTCTAGGATTGAGACAATCATTTGAGATATAAACCTATGCAAGTGATGACTATGACATGTTGCTTGATATTGATGCAACATGGTAAGCCCATTTTTTTCATAATGAAACATTTAATGGTGAAATTATTAACTATCCTACATATGAAAAAGAGTTTTACGCTTTGGCACTAAGTGTGAAAAAATGGAAATATTAGTTGATGGGTAAGGAAACTATCATTCACATCGTCTCATCAGCGGGTCAATCTTGCAATCACAAACCAAGCTACAACAAGTGAGGCACTTCAAATGGATGGGTTTCTTACAAAAAATTCCACTTGGTGATAAGGTATAAGAAAGGTATCTATAGCAAGGTTGCTAATATGCTATCGAGCCAATTGTTATTTCATCCATTATTCTTAAGCCTATTTATATCATGTAAGAGCTATGTTGAGAAATATGCTTTAGATGAGGATTTAAGGATGTATATATAAAAATTTGTGTCAAGGTAACCAAGTAGAGGAATTACATAATAATGTGCATGATAACTTCTTGTATCATCTTGTCGTATGTATTCCACGAGGAGAAAGAGTCAACATCATAAGGAAGCACATACTTCTCTTATTGCTAGTCATTTCGGTGTAGGCAAGATAGTGGCATAATTGCGAGGTATTGCTACTAGCCTTGTACGATTGAAAGTGTGTAACGATATGTAAGAGGATGTTCTTTATGTCTTGGTAGTAAGCCCACAATAAAAATTTAGGATTGTATAATCCACTTCTGTGCGTTCCCATCCTCGGGAAAGTGTTTCTATGGATTTTGTGGGAAGTATACATTTGTCTAGGAAAGGTCATGATTATATTTATGTAGTTGTGGACCATTCCGGCGGTATGTGTATTTTGATGCGTTGTAAAAATTGAGTTTATAATTGAACATCTTGCCCTTTTGTTCTTTCAAAATGTATGGGTACATTTTGGGTTTCCCATCCATTTTTTTTTTTATCGAGATTCCCACTCATCGGGGAACTTTTCGTCAAGCTTGTAAGGACTCATGGACACCAAATTTAAAAATGGCACAACATTTAATCCTGAAATAGATGGCGAATAGAAGTGATAAACAAAATGGTAATACATATTCTTCGTGGTTATTGCAGTAAACATCCTAAGTTGTGGGATGAAAATTTGCACTAAAATTAGCATGTTTACAACTAGGCCAAGCATTCATCGACTTAGACATCGCCATTTGGGGTGTGCTTGGGATACTTACCAAAATATCCTCTATATTTTGTCTTTGGGAAAGATGTTGTTATTTATGGACATAATGACATAGCTAATGCCAAAATATTCATTGAACAAGTTCAATTGGTGCATCAGAGATAGTTCGAGAATAGTTGGAAAAGAGTCAAACCAAGTACAATACAAGACATTATAAGCATCATGTTGATCAAAGTTTTAAAGTGGGGAGATGAAGTTTGGACTCACATTATCAGCAGAAATACTCCAAGGAGAAGGTAAAATATTAAACCAATTAGATATGGTCCATTCAATATTTTATAAAATATTGGTAATAATTCCTTGAGTTAGATTTTCCTCCATTAATGAAAATTTATGTTGTTAATGTTAAGATTTTGAGATTGTATGACCCTCCTTTGATTGAAGCCCATGGAGAGAATGTTTAAATTCCTTCAATTGAAGATTTCTCTCCGAATATATTGAAGAATTACATCGAAAACCTTCCTTGATAGGACAAAAAGAACTTCAAAATGAGGGAACGTGGAGTACCTTCTTGCGTGGCTCAAAGGGAAAAATCCAAGAAAATCCCAAAAACAATTGAGATTCAAAGGGTAGAGGAACTATGGCCTCATGTGTGTTTTTTGACTAAAGATGATATTTTGGATGTCTAAATGTTTCGACGGGGAAGGAATGATCGATGTATCGGTAAAGTACTCAAAATTCAAAGTGTCAAAAAAGTGCTCGGGAAACAAATTCCAAAATGTAGATCTCGTTGCCATGAATCCAAGATGTACGAGAGCTACCTAAAGAAGAAAATGCTAGAAGAAGTAGAAAGGAAAGAAAATTGACACAAGAATTGGAAAACACCGCATCTCCACTTCAGCAAAATGATGAGGAGCTCACTCTGCCCCGGCCGATGAAGAAAAAAGGAAACAAAAGGAAAAGTTAAGACAAGAGGTAAAACGAGAAAAGAGGAGCAAGGTTACAAGTGAGGAAAATATAAATCCTCTGCAGGCGAGAAGGAGCTCTGAACTCAGGGGTTCAATGAACAAAACACTTCTACAAGAGACAAGGTTTATAAATTTGAAGAAACTCAACACCATCTCCTATCGATAGTTATCCTCTACATAGACCTAAAAATTCTCCTATACATAATTTTAAAGAATAGTCCCGGTAGGATATCTCCGAACATAGACCCGAGTACAAAAAAAAAAAATCTATAATTACATAGAATCATTGGAGAAGAAAATCGGCAATGAATCACGGAACCTCCTATCAATCCATGAGAACCTCTAGTTAATACCCTTAAATATGAAATTTATGTACTAGAGATATTTAATAGGAATATTAAACAAGAATGAAGCTTTGAAGCCGAGCATAACAAATTGGAGAAAGTGATTAGTGATAATACCATTCTGCACTTAGGGGCGTAGTACAAAAATAATAGAAAGTTAAAAAGGAAAAAAAACCACTAAGCAGAGGCGGTCATCGATCTCAAATACAAGCTTCTTATGAAAAAGCCCTAGGAGGACAATCACTTCAAAGAAAAGTAAAAAGGAAAGAAAACTAGATGTATTGACGAGGAAATTAATACCGGAACAAATGAACTAGGAAAAAGAGAGTTCACATTTTGGTAAATTGCACGAGGAAATGAAATGACTTCTTAGTGAGTATGTTGAACCTCATAATTGTCCTTTCTCTGACATCCTTTCTCATCCATTTTCCTACTTTCTCATAATTCCATACACTCAAATAAATGGTAAATGTCATGTTTTGTCTCGGGAAATGCATTTAAATGGTTTTATGTTATATTCGGATGTTATTGTTATTTATGAATTTTTATAATTTGGCTACGAATGCCTGCGTGCCGGCTAATATTTAGTTTTTAACTACTTCCATGGTTTTGGTAGGTTCCAAGGAGAAAATAGAGAAATGAGCCACATGGAATCTCTAGAATAATTCAAACATGGATTTCGTCAATATACTTGATCGAAATCGATAGAAAAGGATGCTTGAGATCACGTTCAAAGCATGGTCAAAGGACGTGGCCAGAAGCAAAGAAATCTTGATTTTCTATAGTAACGAAATCAAGAGTTAAGCGATCAAATCAATTCTATAATTCAGTTAAGATAGCCACCTATAGGCATAATCAACTCATTACGATTATGCTTAGTTTTATTTAAATACAGTTGTACAAAACCGAAGACAAGTAGTAACTTTGCTGAAATGTTGTATATTGTTTTGAAATTACGTTTCGATTATAATATAAGAATTGTGTTCATGGTTAGTGATTACTTTGTGCGGATATAACCGGTTAGAGTTTCTACCAAATGCATTTGCGAGGCTTACTGCAGAGGATGAGGTTTTACGTTCATTGTTTTAGTTTAAATTGTTACTGCAATTGTCAACTTTCTAAGTAGATTAATATTACATTACATTTTTTGATCAGTAGCATAAAATTAATTCATGAATGTCTTCTTATCAATAATAGAGAATGAATGTGTAATATTTAGTTTTATAAAAAAACATTTCAAGGGGAATGATTTATCTATTTTCCAATTGGATTAAGTTTGAAGCAATAGAGCTCATAGTTCTTTAATTTCCTTTCATGTTCTATTTACTGTTAGATCAAACTATCGATTCATTGTATAATTGAGTGTTTCTAAAAAATCGAGCTAATAAGGTGACTTGTCATACTTCCAAATTAGGTAGTTGAATTTTCAACCTATGCAATCATTGAGGTTTACTTATACATGCTTTTACATTCCTTTTTAGTTCCTCATTCAATTGTATAGTGGAGTTGCGAAGATCATTTCGAGAAGGTGATTTTATGATATTTCTAAAGTGAATGCTCAAATATCTAATTTATGAAATTATTGAGTTTTCCTTTGCGCACTTTAATTTTTTTTCTAGAACATTAAAAACTAAGGTATAATTGGTTTCTTACACATCATTTCAAGAGGGTGATTTTATCATACTTCGTATTGAATGTTGGATTAATCAAACATACATTAGCTTGTCTTATCTTTGAAAATTCTTTTCATTAGAGTAGCATTGAGATTTCAATTTTCAGTCATAAGATTTATATCCATGGAATAGGAATAACATTAAATTGGAGGTCATTATAAAAAACACTCTATTTCTCAAGTTAGATTTTAATCATTTACTAGTTTTGGTTCATTTTTATGCAAATTAGTTTAACTTAAGAACACTTCCTTTTCTTCCTTCTTTAAAGTTTAGTTTTTCACATTTAAATTTCACTAGAGTTAGTTGATTCCTTTCTAGGTCTGTTTCTTAGAAATATTTGGACATAAAGCATAAAAGCCCCCAAAAAACATAAAAATACATACAAAAAAGTAAGAAGAAGGTTAACTAAGCTCATATAGTGCACCACACTTCATTAGATTACAAACCTCGGTTGATAATTTATGTAAGCAATTGAAGACATTAAATTGGCTAAACATTTTTCCATCGTTGCCGAGGAAGTGTAATTAGGTAACCTCATTTCTTATATCTAAAAAATGATATGTCTAGAGAAACAGATTCTAGGGGTAGATTCGTATCTAGAGGTAGGATTTTAATTCCAACAACACCACTCACTCCACCTAGACCACGTAGTGATACACCACCATCTCAAACTCATATTCCATACTTCACTATACATGAACTACGAAGTCTACGATCCAATCAATGAGGAGAATCTCTACTTCATCCTTGGAAAGCAGTCTTAGAGGAGAAGAGGATCTTAGATATCCAACACAAGGAGTAATGTTTTTCACCTCTACGGGGGAACGTGAAATGACTTCTTAGTGGGGGTATGTTGAACCTCGGGATACAAAGGATCAAAAGATGAAGAGACCAAGGTTTAGCTTGCTTCTTCAAGGTTGGAATGTGCATCACTCGGTTGGTGGGAAGCCAAAACTCAAGGATCTTAAGAAAAGAGGTAAGATCATAACTTGGAATGATTTTTGTGGTTGCATTAAGAAGACAATTTTTATCCTTTACTTATACATGAGAAAAATATAGAATGGATTGGAAAAAATATAGGCAAGCAAAGGGTTAGAGAGTGTAAAGTTATACCTAATAGTTTAGAAGAAGATATTTGATTTTGGGTGTAGATTTATGCTCTCAAGAAACTCTACTAAAATATGTTGGAGGTTTACCTAGTTAGTCGAGACACACAATTCTCATGTTTAACCCTAAAAATCTAGATGAATTTTGTGCACACAAAAATTATTTAGAAGCAAGAGGAAGTAATGTTCCATAAGAGGAAAGAAAAAATCCATTCAAGAGTGGAGACAAAGGAAAGGGAAATTTCTAAGGAAAAGGGAAAAGTAATGCTTCCATCAAGAAATATGGAGAAAGTATCACATGCAGGCTCTTGTTCAAAGAAGGCCGTGGAAGAAAATTTTTGGAAGCTTCATCACGAGATGAGACCAAAAATGTTTAACTATGAAAGGAAAAAAAAATCTTGCTACAACTAGACAACATGATTTAGCATCTAGTCTGGATATGAAAAACGAGAGATCAAAACCATGGTATTGAAAGGTAAGGACTTTATTGCAAGTACTAGTTCTTATATTAACCTCAATTAAACTAAAATGATAAAATAATAGAGTTTTTCCATATTGAATTTATCTCAAAACATAACAAAATGAACACGCTCTATTTGATAGTGGATGACAAAGAAAACCTCATTTTAGGAACCATTGTCAAGAAAATGAATGTTTGAAACCATTCCTTGTCCTAAATCTTATCCTTTGGGTTGGGTATGTGACAATGCAAAATTACGGTAATAAGAAAATTCAAATTGAAATTCGCCATAAGTTTGTAAATTCATTGATGAGGTAGAACTTGATATAGTTCCACTTGACATATGTGGAATTTTTTTGAGAAGCCCATATATTTATGATAGAAGAGCCATCTTTCATTGCCATGAGAAAAAGTAACATTTTTTTAAAGATGGTAGTCAATACATTGTTATAACAAATCATGATAAATTGAGAATTATAAGCATGAGATCTTTGGAAAAATGAAGAGGCTTATTAATTCTAGCAAGAACTTTGTACTTTTGATGATCAAACACAAAAATGATGTTGAGAATGATGTCGTCCATGGTAGTGATGCAAGGTTAAAATATGATTTGATTGAGGTTTTTAACACCTATGGTGAGATGTTTCAGGAGACTCTAAGATTGCTTCCTAAAAGAGGAATCCATCATGAGATCCAATTGTGGAGATTTCCTCTTCTAAACATTGGCATGTACATGATGTTAGTCATGGAAAATGTAGAAATCAAGAAACAAATCAAATATTTTCTTAATAAATGGGTCATCAGACCAAGCACATCGGCATGTAGGTCACCTATTGTTTTAGTTACAAAAAAGGATGGAACATGGTGCATGTGTGTGGACTTAAAAGCATTGAACAAAATTATGGTAAACAATTGTTACCCTCTTCCTATAATTGATGATTTATTTAATAAATTGAAATATGATGTCTATTTCACTAAGTTGGACTTGAGGAGTGGCTATCATCATATTAGGATTCTTGAGGAAACATTTGGAAGACAACCTTCCGGTATGACAAGGTTTGAGTGGTTGGTTATGCCGGTTGGGCTTTGTAATTATCATGCCATTCATGCGGGTTATTAATGATGTTTTAAGGCCTTTTCTTTATGAATTTGTGATATTATACTTAGATGACATATTGATTTTAGAAGGGCTAAGTTGAAAAGGCATGTCGTACATGTTAAGAAAGTACTATGTCTTAAATATAGAAAAGCTATTTTTAAAGATATCTAAAAGGAAGTGAACTTGGGAAACACTCTTTAATCTACTTGGGTCATATTGTTGGAGGAGGTGAGTTGAAGATAGATACCTCAAGAGTTGAAGTCATTTTAAATTTTTCCAAAACCGAAGGCTGTGTGGAAGATTTAGAAATTTCTTAGAACACTTGGGAATATTGCACAGAGAAGTTAATTTCTAACTTTTCTTCCATTGCATCTCTCCATTACATGCATTGAAAAGTGTGAAACAAGTTTTTTCGAGTGGGGAGCAATAAAACAAAAGGCTTCAATGCATTGAAAGATAAAATTATTTCAACACCGTTACTTTCACTTCCGAGTTGGGGAATGATCATTTGAGATATAAACCTATGCAAGTGACTATGACATGGGTGCAATATTGATGCAACATGGTAAACCCATCTGCTTTCATAATGAAATATTTAAAGGTGCAATTATTAACTATCCTACATATGAAAAAGAGTTGTATGCTTTGGCACTAAGTGTGAAAAAATGGAAACATTAGTTGATGGGTAAGGAAACTATCATTCACAACGATCATCGACAGATTGAAATCTTGCGATCAGAAACCAAGCTACAACAAGTTAGGCACTTCAGATGGATGTGTTTCCCACAACAATTCCACTTGGTGATAAGGTATAAGAAAGGTATCTATAACAAGGTTGTTGATATGCTATCTAGGCCAATTGTTATTTCATCCATTATTCTTAAGCCTATTTCTATTATGTATCAAAGCTATGTTGAGAATATGCTTTAGATGAGGGTTTTAAGGATGTATATGAAAATTTGTGTCAAGGTAACCATGTAGAGGAATTACATAATCATGTGCATGATAACTTGTTGTATCATCTTGGCTAGCTATGTATTCCACAGGGAGAAAGAGTCAACATCATAAGGGAAGCACATACTTCTCTTATTGCTAGTCATTTGGTGTAGGCAAGATAGTGGCATAATTCTTGAGGTATTATTCTTTGGCCTCGTATGATTGAAAGTGTGTAACGATATGTAGAGGATGTTATTTATGTGTTGTTAGTAAGCCTAACAATAAAAATTTGGGATTGTATAATCCACTTCTTGTACATTCCCATCCTTGGGAAAGTGTTTTCTATAGATTTTTGTGGGAGGTATACTTTTATTAAGGAAAGGTCATGATTATATTTATGTGGTTGTGGATCATTCGACGTATGTGTATTTTTATGCCTTGTAAAAAGTGGGTTATAATGAACATGTTGCCTTTGTTGTTTCTTTCAAAATGGATGGGTACATTTTTGGGTTTCCTACATCCATTTTTTTTTATCGAGATTCGACTCTTGTTAGGAACTTTTGGTCAATCTTATGAGGACTCATGGACACCAAATTGAAAAAGGGCACAAAATCCCATCCAAAAATGTATGGCCAAATAAGTGATAAACAAAATGGTAATACATATTCTCGAAGTGGTTATTCATGACAAACATCCTAAGTTGTGGGATAAAAATTTGCACTAAAATTAGAATGCTTACAACTAGGCAAACATTCATCGACTCGGACATTTCCATTTGGGGGTGTGCTTGGATACTTACCTAAATATCCTCTATATTTTATCTTTTGGGGAAATATGTTGCTATTTAGACATAATGACATAACTAATGCCAAAATATTCATTGAACAAGTTCAATTGTGTCAAGGATGTTTGAAGCAGAGTTGGAAAAAGAGTGGAAACCAAGTACAAGACAAGACATGATAAGCATCATGTTGATCAAACTTTTAAATTGGGAGATGAAGTTTGGACTCACATTATCATGGAAATAATCCAAGGAGAAGGTAAAAATATTAAACCAATTAGATATGGTCCATTAAATATTTTATAAAATATTGGTAATAATTCCTTCAATTTAGAGTTTCCTCCATTAATGAAAATTTATGTAGTTGTTAACGTTGAGAATTTGAGATTGTATGACCCTCCTTTGATTGAAGCCCCATGGAGAGAATGTTTAAATTCCTCCAATTGAAGATTTCTCTCCTGAATATATTGAATAATTACATCAAGACACCATCCTTGATAGGACAAAAAGAACTTCAAAATGAGGGAACATGGAGTACCTTCTTGTGTGTCTCAAAGGGAAAAATCAAAGAAAATAAAAAACGATTGATATTCAAAGGGTGAGGGAACTATACCCTCATGTGGTTTT
The DNA here is from genome assembly GCA_034641835.2 of Pinus albicaulis. NCBI lineage: Eukaryota > Viridiplantae > Streptophyta > Pinopsida > Pinales > Pinaceae > Pinus > Pinus albicaulis. The sequence goes on along the minus strand of JAXQQM020082054.1, from coordinate 109,268 downwards.
TGACAAAAGATGATATTTTGGATGTCCAAATGCTTCGAGCGGGGAGGAATGATCCATTGTATCAGTAAAGTTATCAAAATTTAAAATGTCCAAAAGTGCTTGAAACAAGTGGCAAAACATAGATCTCGTTGCCACAGATCAATATGTACGGTACCGCCTAAACAAGAAAATACTATAAGAGAAGAAGGAAGGTGACATAAGGGTAAGGACAAACACGCATCTCAGCTTCGGTAAAATGATGAGGAGCTCACTCTTGCCCGAGAACTAATGAAGAAAAATAAGCAAGGAAAAGTTAATACAAGAGGAGGTAAAATAGAAAAAGAGGAGCAAGGTTACAAGTGAGGAAAATATAAATCCTCTTTACGGCTGAAAGAACTGTATAGACTCAGGGTTTAATGAAAGAAAACACTTCTACGAGACAAGGTTTATGAAATTTAGAGGAAGAAACTCCAATACCATCTCTATCAATATTTATCCCTCTACATAGCCACTGAAAATTCTCCTATACATAATTTTGAAGGTAGTCCCAACGAGAATCTCCGAATGAGAGAAAATGCGAAATAAAAAAATATATAATTACATAGAATCATTGGAGAAGAAAAAATTAGGTAATGATACGAACCTCCTATCGATCCTGTAAAGAACCTCTAGTTGATACTCTTAAGCATGAAATCTATGAACTAGAGATATTGAATAGGAATATTAAACAAGAGAATGAAGCTTTAGACGACATAAAAAATTGAAGAAAGTGATTAGTGATAATACCATCACGCACGTAGGGTTGTGGTACAAAAATAATAGAAAGTTAAAAAGGAAGAAAAAATCACTAAGCAAAGGCGGTCATCGATCTGAATACGAGCTTCTTATGAGAAAGCCCGGGAGGATAATCTCTTCAAAGAAAAAGTAAAGGAAGAAAATAGATGTATTAGCGGAGGTATAAGACAAATGCGATGGGAAAGAGAGTTCACATTTTTGGTAAATTGCGAAGGACATGCGATGACTTCTTAGTGGGGGTATGTTGAACCACGAAATTGTCCCTTCTCGACATCCCCTTTCTCATCCCTTTTTCACTTTCTCATAATTCCATACACTCAAACAAATGGTAAATGTCATGTTTTGTCTCGGGGAATGTATTTAAATGGTTTTTATGTTATATTATGATGTTCTTGTTATTTGAATGAATTTATATAATTTGGCTATAGAATGCGACCTATTCTGCAACTAATCTTTGGTTCTGCAACTACTTTCATGGTTTGGCAGGTTCCAAGGAGAAAATAGAGAAATGAGCCACATGAGCATCTCTAGAATACTTCACACATGGATTTCATCCTATATACTTGATCGAAATCGATAGAAAAGGATGCCTGATATCACGTTAAAAGCATGGTCAAAGGACGTAAGCCGAGAAGTGAAGAAATCTTGATTTTTTCTGACGTAGAAAATCGAGTTAAGCAATCAAAATCCAATTCTATAATTCAGTTAAGATAGCCACCTCTAAGGCGTAATCAATTCATTACGGTTATGCTTAGTTTTATTTAAATACCGGTTGTACGAACCGAGGACAGTAGTAACTTTGTTGAAACGTTGTGTATTTTTTTTAAATTCTGTTCTATTATAATATAATTATTGTGTTCATGGTTCTAGTGATTACTTTGTGTGCATATAACCAGTTAGGATTTCGACCAAATGCGGTTATGAAATTTTGCACGGGATGAAGGGTTTTTCGTTCATTGTTTTAGTTGAAATACTTTACTCTATTTTGTCGACTTTACGGTAGATTAATATTACATTACATTTTTGGTCGGTAGCATAGAATTAAGTCATGAATATCTTCACTGCATCAAGCAATAGAATGGCTCTGTAATATTTTCTTTTATAAAAACATTTCAATAGGATAGATTTATCTATTTTCCAATTGGATTAAGTTTGAGCAATAGAGCTCATAGTTCTTTAATTTCCTTTTCATGCTTTCTACCTTGTTTACTTTCTTAGATCAAACTATCAATTCATTGTATAATTGAGTGTTTCTAAAAGATCAGGCTAAGAGGTGACTTGTCATACTTCAAATTGGGTGATTGAATGTTGAACTGTACAATCGTGAGGTTTACTTTTACATGCTTTTACATTGCTTTTTAGTTCCTCATTCAATTGTATAATTGGGTGTTACGAAAGATCATTTCAAGAAGGTGATTTTATCATATTTCTAGTGAATACTTGAATATCTAATTTATACAATTATTGAGTTTTCCTTTGCACACTTTACTCTTTTTACAGAACATTAAAAACTAAGGTATAATTGGTTGCTTACACATCATTTCAAGGCGGTGATTTTTATCATACTTCATAGTGAATGTTGGAGTAATCAAACATACATTAACCTTTATCTTTGAAATTTATTTCAATTAGAGTAGCATTACAATTTCAATTTTCGGTCATAATATTTATATCCATGGAATAGGAATAACATTAAATTGGAGGTCATTAGCATAAACACTCATTTTTGATTAGATTTTAATCATTTACTAGTTTTGGTTCATTTTTATACCAGTGGATTTAACTTAAGAACACTTCCTTTTTATTCCTTCTTTAAAGTTTAGTTTTTCACATTTTAAATTTCACTAGATTTAGTTGATTCCTTTCCACGGATCTTTATTTCTTAGAGTAAAATTTGGACATAAAGCATAAAACCCCCAAAAAAACATAAAATTACACACAAAAAAGTAAGAAGAAGGTTAACTAAGCTCATATAGTGCACCACACTTAATTAGATTACAAAACTTGGTTGATAATTTATGTAAGAAATTTAAGACACTAATTTGGCTAAACATTTTTGCGTTGTTTCCGGGGAAGTGTAATTAGGTAAACTCATTTCTTACATCTAAAAAATGATATGTGTAGAGAAAGAGATTCGAGGGGTAGATTCATATCTAGAGGCAGGTGTTTAATTCCAACAACACCACTCACTCCACCTAGACCACGTAGTGATACACCTCCATCTAAAACTCATATTCCATACTTCACTATACATAGACTTCCTAAAGTCCTACGGTCAGAAATCCAATCAGGAGGATCTCCTACTTCATCAGCGAGCAATCTTATAGGAAAGGATCTTAGATCTCCAATAAGAAGGAGTAACCTTTTTCACCTCCCTGCGAGGGAACATCATGATGAATTCTTAGTGGGGGTATGTTGAACCTCGGGATACAAATAATCAAAGATGATGAGACCAAGGCTTAACTTTCTTCTTGCCAAGGTTTGGAAAGTGCATCACTCATTTAATTTGAACCAAAACTCAAGAGGATCTTAAGAAAAGAGGTAAGATCATAACTTCTGGAATGATTTTGTGGTTGCATTAAGAAGACAATTTTATCCTTTAGCATATATGAGAAAATATAGAATGGATTGGAAAAATTTTAGGCAAGAAAAGGGTTAGAGTGTGTAAAGTTATACCCAATAGTTTAGAAGAAGATATTTGATTTTGGGTGTAGATTTATCCTCTCAAGATACTCTACTCAAATATATTGGAGGTTTACCTAGTTAGTTGACACAGACAATTCTCATGTTTAACCCTACAAATATAGATGAAATTTGTGTACACGAAACTAATTTAGAAGCAAGAGTGAGTAATGTTCCATAAGAGGGAAGAAAAAATCCATTCGAGGGTGGAGACAAAGGAAAGGGAAATTTCTAAGAAGGAAAAATAATGCTTCCATCGAAATATGGAGAAAAACTCACATGCAAACACCGTTCAAAAGAAGGCCACGATGAATACTATTTTTTGGAAGCTTCATCACTAGATGAGACCAAAAAATTTGAACAACAAGGAAAAAAATACGCTACAACTGGAAACTGACATGATTTAGCATCTAGTGCGGATATGAAGCAGTCAAAACCATGGTATTGAAAGGTAAGGACTTGATGCAAGTATAGTTCTTCTATTAACCTCGATTAAACTAAAAATGATAAGGAAAGAATAGAGTTTTTCATATTAGATTTACATCAAAACATAACATAATAGACAACATATTTGATAGTGGATGAAAGAAACTCTCATTTCAGAAACCATTGTTTAGAAACTGAATCTAGAAACCATTCCTTGTCCTAAAGCTTATCCTTTGGGTTGGGTATGTGACAATGCAAAATTGCAAGTGACAAGAAAATTCAAATTTAAATTTGCCATAACTACAAACTTCATTGATGAGGTAGAACTTGATGTAGTTCCACTTGACATATGTGGAATTGTTTTGATAAGCCCATATCTTTATGATAGAAGAGCCATATTTCATTGCCATGAGAAAAAGTAACATTTGTTTAAAGATGGTAGTCAGTACATTGTTATAACAATTTGCAGTAAATTGAAATTATCGCTTGTGAATCTTTGGAAAAATGAAGAGGCTTATTAATTCCGGCAAGAACTTTGTACTTTTGATGATCAAACCCAAAAATGATGTTGAGAATAAAGCCTTCCAAGGTTGTGATGCAAGGTTAAAATATGATTTTGGTTGAGTTTTTAACTATGGTGAGATGTTTCGAGGAGACTAAAAAGTTGCTTCCTAAAAGAGAATCTAGCATGAGATCCAATTGCGACAAGATTGTCCTCTTCTAATAATTGGCATGTCCATGATGTCGGTCATGGAAAATGCGAGCTCAATAAATCCAAGATTTTCTTGATAAAGGGGTCATTAGACCAAGCACATAGGCATGCAGGTCACCTATTGTTTAGTTCCAGATGGAACATGGTGCATGTGTGTGGACTTCAAAGCATTGAACAAAATTATGGTAAACAATTGTACACTCTTCCTATAATTGATGATTTATTTAATAAATTGAAATATGATGTCTATTTCACTAAGTTGGACTTGAGGAGTGGCTATCATCATATTAGGATTGTTGAGGGAGACATTTGGAAGACAACCTTGAGACAAAGCAAGGTTTTTTGAGTGGTTGGTTATGCCATTTGGGCTTTGTAATTATCATGTTACATTCATGTGGGTTATTAATGATGATTTAAGGGCTTTTATTTATGAATTTTTGATAGTCTACTTAGATGACATATTGATTTTCAGCAAGACTCGTGAAGAGCATGTCATGCATGTTAGGCAAGTACTATATGTCTTAAAGATAGAAAAGTTATTTTTAAAGATATCTAAAAGTGGTGGAAACATTCTTTTTAGTCTGCTTGGGTCATATTGTTGGAGGGTGAGTTGAAGATAGATACCTCAAAGGTTGAAATCATTTTAATTTTTCCAAAACCAAGGCTGTGAGAGGTTAGAATTTTTGTTGGGAGCAACCGAATATTGCAGAAACTTAATTTCTAACTTTTTTCCATTTCATCTCCATTACATGCATTGAAAAGTGTGAAACAAGATTTTTCGATGAGGAGGAAAAAACGAAAGGCTTGATGCATTGAAAGATAAATCGATTCAAAACCGTCTTGCACTTCGAAGTTGAGAAAATCATTTGAGATACAAACCTATGCAAGTGACAATGACATGGGTGCAGTATTGATGCAACATGGTAAGCTCATCTGTTTTCATAATGAAACATTTAATGGTGCAATTATTAACTATCCTACATATGAAAATGAGTTGTACGCTTTGGCACTAAGTGTGAGGAAACATTAGTTGATGGGTAAGGAAACTATCATTCACACTGATCATCAACCGTTGAAATCTTGCAATCACAAACCAAGCTACAACAAGTGAGGCACTTCCGATGGATGGGTTTCTTACAAAAATTCCACTTGGTGATAAGGTATGTGAAATGTATCTATAAAAATCTTGTTGATATGCTATCTAGGCCAATTGTTATTTCATCCATTATTCTTAAGACTATTTATTTCATGTATGAGAGCTATGTTGAGAAATATGCTTTAGATGAGGGTTTTAAGGATGTATATGAAAATTTGTGTCAAGGTAACAAAGTAGAGGAATTACATAATCATGTGCATGATAAATTTTTGTATCATCTTGGCCAGCTATGTATTCGATAGGGAGAAAGATTCAACATCATAAGGGAAGCGCATACTTCTCTTATTGCTAGTCATTTTGGTGTAGGCAAGATAGTGGCATAATTACTGAGGTATTGTTACTGGCCTCGTACAATTTAAAGTGTGTAACGATATGTAAGAGGATGTTCTTTATGTGTTGTTAGTAAGCCATGATAAGAATTTGGGATTGTATAATCCACTTCTTGTACATTCCCATCCTTGGGAACATGTTTCTATGGATTTTGTGGGAGGTATACTTTTGTCTAGGAAAGGTCATGATTATATTTATGTAGTTGTGGATCATTCCAGTAGTATGTGTATTTTGATTCCTTTTAAAAAGTGGGTTATAACTGAACACTCTTTATAGCATTTGTTCTTTCAAAATATATGGGTACTTTTTTGGTTTCCCACATCCATTTTTTTTTTATCGAGATTTTCGCTCTGTCAGGAACTTTTTGTCAAGATTATGGGGACTAGAAGTGATAAACAAAATGGTAATACATATTCTTCATGGTTATTGCAACAAACATCCTAAGTTGTGGGACGAAAATTTTCACTAAAATTAGCATGCTTACGACTAGGCAAAGTATTCATCGACTCAGACATCGCCATTTGTGGTGTGCTTGGGATACTTACCAAAATATACTCTATATTTTATCTTTGGGAAAGATGTTGCTATTTATGGACATAATGACATAGCTAATGCAAAAATATTCATTGAACAAGTTCAATTGGTGCATCGGATGGTTCAAGGACAGTTGGAAAAGAGTCAAGCCAAGTACAAGACAAGACATGATAAGCATCATGTTGATCAAAGTTTTTAAATTAGGAGATGAAGTTTGGACTCACATTATCATGGAAATACTCCAAGCAGAAGGTAAAAATATTAAACCAATTAGATATGGTCCATTCAATATTTTATAAAATATTGGTAATAATTCCTTCAAGTTAGATTTTCCTCCATTAATGAAAATTTATGTAGTTGTTAATGTTGAGAATTTGAGATTGTATGACCCTCCTTTGATTGAAGCCCCACGGAGAGAATGTTTAAATTCCTTCAATTGAAGATTTATCTCCTGAATATATTGAAGAATTACATCAAGACACCATCCTTGATAGGACAAAAATAACTTCAAAATGAGGGAACATGGAGTACCTTTTTGTGTGTCTCAAAGGGAAAAATCCAAGAAAAGCCAAAACAATTGAGATTCAAAGGGTGAGGAAAGACTACTACCCTTATATGTGTTTTTTGAATAAAGATGACATTTTGGATGTCCAAATGCTTCTAGTGGGGAGGAATGATCCAATGTATCGGTAAAGTGCTCAAAATTCAAAGTTTAAAGTACTCGGAAACAAGTGCCAAAACGTAGATCTCATTGCCCGAATCCAAGATGCACGAGAGCTGCCTAAAGAAGAAAATAATAGAGAAGAAGACGAGAAGGAAGAAAATTGACACAAGAATTAAGGACAAACCTACATACGCATGAGAGAAAAATGATGGGGGGCTCACTGCGAGCCAGTGAAGAAAAGAAGTAAGGAGAAAAGTGAAGACAAAGAGGTAAAACGAAAAGAGGAGCAAGGTTACGGAGTGAAGAAAATGTAAATCCTGCAGCGAGAATGAGCTCTGAACTCACGAGTTCAATGAACAAAACACTTCTACGGAGGCAAGGTTAATAAATTTATAGGAAGAAACTCCAATACCATCTCTATCAATATTTATCTCTGCCAGCCTAAAATTCTCCTAACCATAATTTTGAAGGTGGTCCCAACGAGAAGATCTCCCGGAGCAAATAAAAGTACAACAAAAAAAATATATATTACATAGAATCATTGGAGAAGAAAAATTCGGCCAATGAATCCGAACTTCCTATCAATCCACAAGAACCTCTAGTTGATACTCTTAAACATGAAATTTATGAACTAGAGATATTGAATAAGAATATTAAACAAGAGAATGAAGCTTTGAATCGACATAACTAATTGGAGAAAGTGATTAGTGATAATACCATCTGCACTTATGGTTGTGGTACACAAATAATAGAGATTAAAGGAAGGAAAAATCACTAAGCAAGGCGATCATCAATCTCAAATACAAGCTTCTTATGAGAAGCCTAGGAGGACAATCACTTCAAAGAAAAGTAAAGGAAGAAAACTAGATGTATTGGCGGGGGTAATAAAACAAATGCGATGGAGAAGAGAGTTCACATTTTTGGTAAATTGCATGAGGACATGCAATGAATTCTTAGTGGGGGTATGTTGAACCTTAGGATTGTCCCTTCTCTGACATCCTTTCTCATCTGTTTTTCTACTTTCTCATAATTCCATATAATCAAATAAATGGTAAAATGTCATGTTTTGTCTCAGGCAATGCATTTAAACGGTTTTTATGTTATATTCTGATGTTATTGTTATTTGAATGAATTTTTATAATTTGGCTATAGAATGCGACCTAATGCAGCAGCTAATCTTTAGTTACGCAACTACTTTCATGGTTTAGCGGTTCCAAGGAGAAAATAGAGAAATGAGCCATGAGGCATCTCCAGAATAATTCACACATGGATTTCGTCCTATACTTGATCGAAATCGATAGAAAAGGATGCCTGAGATCACGTTCAAAGCATGGTAAAAGGAAGTAAGCCGAGAAGCGAATAAATCTTGATTTTCTCTGACATATCAAATCAAGAGTTAAGTAGTCAAAATCCAATTCTATAATTCGGTTAAGATTGCCACCTGTAGGCGTAATCAATTCATTACATTTATGCGTATTTGTATTTAAATACCAGTTGTCAGAACCGAAGACAAGTAGTAACTTTCTTTGAAATGTAGTGTATTGTTTTGGTTATGTTCTATTATAATATAATTTTGTTCATGGTTCTAGTGATTACTTTATGTTCCATATAACTTGAGTTAAGGATTTCGACCAAATACGTTGCTGAAGGGGCCCCAAGGATGAGGTTTGTTCATTATTTTAGTTTAAAATTCTTTACTACTGTTTTTGTCAACTTTTGAGTAGATTAATATTACATTACATTTTTTTATCGGTAGCATATAATTAAGTCATGAATGTCTTCTTAGCATCAATAATAGAATGAGCATGCTTAATATTTTATTTTATAATAACATTTCCAAGAGGTTAGATTTATCTATTTTCCAATTGGATTAAGTTTGAGGCAATAGAGCTCACCAGTTCTTTAATTTCCTTTCATGTTCTGTTTGCTTTTCTTAGATCAAACTATTAATTCATTGTATAATTGAGTGTTCCTAAAAGATCGGGCTAAGAGGAGTGACTTGTCATACTTCCAAATTGGGTGATTCAATTTTCAACCTATGAAATCATTGAGGTTTACTTATACATCTTTTACATTACTTTTTAGTTCCTCATTCGGTGTATAATTGGGTGTTGCGAAAGATCATTTCAAGAAGGTGATTTTATCATATTTCTAAATTGAATGCTCAAATATCTAATTTATGCAATTATTGAGTTTTCCTTTGCACACTTTACTTCTTTTTCTAGAACATTAAAAGCTAAGGTATAATTGGTTGCTTACACATCATTTCAAGAGGTGATTTTATCATACTTCGTATTGAATGTTTGAGTAATCAAACATACATTAGCTTGTATTATCTTTGAAATTTCTTTCAATTAGAGTAGCACGTGCAATTTCAATTTTCAGTCATAGGTTATATCCATGGAATAGGACTAACATTAAATTGAAGTCATTAGCATAAACACTTTGTTTCTGATTAGATTTTAATCATTTATTAGTTTTGGTTCATTTTTATGCAAATTAGTTTAACTTAAGAACACTTCCTTTTCTTCCTTTTTAAAGTTTAGTTTTTCACATTTAAATTTCAGTAGATTTAGTTGATTCCTTTCACAGTCTTTATTTCTTAGAGTAACATTTGGACATAAAACATAAAACCCCCAAAAAAACATAAAAAGACATACAACAAAGTAAGAAGAAGGTTGACTAAGCTCATATAGTACACCACACTTCATTAGATTACAAACCTCGGTTGATAATTTATGTAAGAAATTTAAGACATTAAATTGGCTAAACACCTAGGTTAACAAAAACCATACCACAATCAATCTGATGGATTTTTGAAGAATATACCATGGTACTTGAACCAAGGAAACTGGTTTGATATGCGGTCACCATTTGACGCGAAGTTTGAATGGTTCCGATTAAGATTTAATCAAACCACCATGTAACGCAAGTTCAACCATAGTTGGATCATATTAAAGGGGTTGGTGAAAAAATTTAAAATGGCCGAGGATGCGATAGCGAGAGATGAGGCCATGTGGGCCAATCTCCCTCATGGGGGTCATTTTGCATTTAAAATAGGCAACAAGTGCATCCAAATTCAATGCGAATATATTCGGCGCGAGAGTGAATTTGTCACTCAAATGGATTACAAAAAGGTGGATTCATAAGATGGTTAGCAGGACTAATGTATTTTTGTAGAGTAGTTAGCAACAAAACTTCACTAGAGCATAACTTCTTGATTTTTGGCCAAATTGAGTCCAAAAATCCCAACTTGTGGTTTTTGGTAGTGTTCTAGATCCATTGAAGACATTATATTTGCATTCGAAAATTGAGCATCCATGTAACCACATATTTGAGCACTTAATGAAAGAGTCGCAACATTGGAAGTTGGACCAGAGATGTAGCCCGAGGAGGTGAGAACTCCTTCATCATTTTTTGTATTGTGCTACTGTTATGGTATTATTGTCTCTATTTTCATATTGAAAACTAAGTTCAAAACACTTAATCTATGTGTTTGCAACACTAATTTCCTAAAATAAATAAAAATTTACTTGCACAATTCATCAAGCCTTCATGTTTTCAAATACAAATCACTTCGAAGTATTGATTCATCGCTTCGATTACTTGGCTTCCCCACTTAACTCAATTATACGTGCCCATTTACCATTCCTTTTCTTGGTTTAGCACATCAAAAAATTCTTGACATATCACAATTGTTTTGATCCGGAGAGGGTAATTGCAAGTTTTAGATAATCAAAGTCTTCATTTTTTGTAACACCCTCCTCCCACATTCTACCCTAGAAAACCGGTACCAAGGTAAACATGTGACAAAGAGTTACAATGATATGATTGAGCTCCCCAAGTACAATTAAGGAATTGGAATTGAAAAACAAAAATAAAACTAACCTTTCCTAGAAACTATAGGACCCTAAGGGCTAACCAACCACCGCGGTGATAAACCACCGAGTTAACCTAATTTTTGACTGAAATAGAGCGAGTTGCACCCATGAAAAGCCCACAATGCGTAAGAAAACTCTAGGCTTGCATGGAAAACACGGGAATTCATGTGACTACGGACTTTTCCGGGAAGTTTTGTGCCAACGATCTCATATTTGTGCCACTTTCTCGGAGCTAGGACTCGGGCCTCTTCCTTAGAACACGAAGGAAACTTCCAAAAATGATCAATAACATGATAGCAAGGACTATAATGAAAAAAAGTGAAATTAAGGGCTTTGTTGGGACACTAGTTTTTCATTATTATTATCACTTTCTAATACCTATTTCATCCATTTCTACCATTCTTTATCACGTCATTTATCATATAATTCCATCTTATAACTATTTATGCTCTCATGGATAAATATTATTTCCTCTCCTTTATTCTTAATAAATTAATAATTATTATACATGATTTTATCAATGATGGTTTATTAATATATTTTGTAACATCCTTTCCTGTTTTAGCCTCCAAGATATTTGTCAGATTGCATATTTGATCTCCAGCTCATCATTAAATATTCCATCTCAGAAATTCGTTGGAATAAGAAGTGAAAATTTTGCGTTGGACATTCTGGGCAAATGGAGAAGAATCTAGAAAATACGAAACATGGGTTTTGTTTAGAACGGACCGAATTAAATTTCTCGAAGAACTTTTTGCCCAAATTCGGTTCGTATTAAGAGAAATGGAAGGTTCTCCAAGGACGATTTTCCTAGATTCACTATTGCGGCCGTTTTCCAAATGATGTCAATTGCAATACCAAATTTGACTTGTTCGTGTTGAATGATTGATGGAAATATATTTTCTTTCTTATCAAGTTGTTGGGAACAATCCAATTTTGTTATGAGGGATTACATTTACTATTTACTTTCTCCTCTTTCGATTGTAAAGGAGAGCATGTATTGCCATTGGGGAAGATTTTTCCTGTTGTAATTTTCAAAATTGTTCATCGACTCTTGTTAACTAAAATAGAGTACGATTGCTTGTAAAAACTCTTCTACATATGATTAATACATAAATTCGGTTTTTGTTCCATTATTTGATACGGAGTAGTTTGAGTGCTCCACTGGTCTTAAAGGGCTGACCCACTGGTGGATCCACTTGCCATATGTATTATTATCTTTCGATTATAGTTGTGTGATGGTTTGTATTTATTTTCATTACGGTTTCAAGTTTAATAGTTCTTGTTTTATTACTTTATAATCTTGGTGTGTTAATTGTTGAATTGCGTTGTCGTTCCTTTCTAATTTCGTAAAGAATCTTAATCTACGTATAAATTGTCTTGTTATGCTTTACTTCGAGCTCGTTTCAGACGAGTTTTTTGTTCTATTTCGATTCTTTGTTCCAATCCATTTGTTGTTCCGTTCAATTTGTTGTTGATAGGATTTCTTGTTTAATAGATTTTTGTTGTTCATTCCCATTAGATCGAAGTGCTGTTCAATTCCATTAGTTAGATTTTGTTGTTCGGTTCTATTCTGTTCAATTCCATATTTGTTGTTCATTTCGGTTAATTAGTTTACGGTCTATTTCATTCTTTGCAAAGTTGGTTTTCTTTGAGAGCTTGCCTAGTTTACTTTTATTAGCAACATTAGTGATTTAGTTCAATTTCCATTTCCATTTAATTGCTTTAATGTGAGATCATCAGCTGTAAAGGACATTGGTTATTGCTACCTACATTTACTTGGATTGATTATCTTGTTCTCGACAGTTTCAGTACATCAATTTCTAAAGGATTATCATTACTACATCCTTCGGGCGATGATTCTTTGAGTGAATGATTGGATTTCGGAACATTGAGTTTCATATTGTTGTAATTAGATTTCATTTTCAAGCATCCATTTATTCTTGTATTTAAAAGATCTATACTACATGTTAAAGAAACATTGTCTACGGGATTATAGCGTGCACATCTTGTGTACACTCTTGAAATAAGAGGACTTGCCGGGTTGATAATTAATGTGGGATAAATAGGAGTTTTATAAGGCACCTTTTTAGCACCCAACATTTGGCGTCGTTCTTTGGGGGAGAGTGTTGCTATTTCACGAGAGAGTGATGTATGTTTTGATGTTTAATATAACTTTGTGAAAGAATTAGGTATTAAAATGGAAGGTAAGAACTGCATAACGAGCGAGTAAAATGCTTGCTCCTTCGCCCGCTTTTCGGTAGGGTGTGTAGGAATTGAAATAGGAATTTTGAAGGTAGAATTTTGAAAAATCTTGTAATTCCACTTGAGTGGTGATGTAAGCACCACCCATTTCACTAACCAGGCGCGGGAACATTGGAAGGAGGATCCTTAAAGAAAAATATGAAGAACATCTTCTATTATGGTAAGAAATGGCTCACATAGCAACTTTCGAATTCCCTATCAAAGATCTAGAGGTAACAAACCATACTCATTCCCCATCTCCTCTACCAAAGTTTTCATGGTTTTTTGCAGAAAAATGAGGTCAGATACATTCTTATTTGAGTTTGAAATACTTTGTAGAGGATATGATTATTGTACTAATGATCAAGGTTGAAAGTATTTCCTCTTACTCTAAAAAAGAAGCTCTCACGATGGTTCATGAGCCTAGGTAAAATTTACTCAAACATGGGAGGACATGAAGAAAATCTTCTTGAAGAAGTACCAAGACCTCTTGCAAATCAATGAAGATATTTTCGGTATGATACAAAGGAAAGATGAAAGCTTGGAGGACTATGTAGAGCGATTTCAATATAACCCTCAAAAATCAAAGCATAAGCATTTGGAAAAAGAAATCTTGAAAACACTCATTCTTAAAGGAATCAAGATAATTTTTAGAACTCTTAAATACGATAGGAAAAGGTGATGTTTTCGGTTATCATATGATGATGTTTGTGAATTGTGCATAAGGCATTCAAGAGGAATTTACAAAGTGATAAATTCTAGAGGTTTTACTACTTTCTTTTCCAAATTTACTACAAAAGAGCAAAGAGACATAAGAGCTAAAATCAATGTTTTATTTGAAAATTTTAAATATGATTTTATTAGCTCTCTAAATTCACAATTGAGCGTTTTGCGAGGTTCGGAAAAATCAAGAATTTGATGAAGTGTTTTCCCTCATTCTTGAAAGGAGCATCCCATAGATAGTTTTCTTCCTTGTCTAGGATGGAAGTAGCATATCAAAGAGATGAGAGGAAAGGCTGCACCCAGCAAGGTCAAGACCATGGAAATCATGGCCTACGGTATGGTTCAAAACACTTCCTCTCATTCTCTTACTTGCATAATCCATTATGGAGCCACTCATATGTTAGGGCAGCCATGCCAATATCAATATAACCACCACCAGTCTTGTCTACCACAAGTTTGGCATGGTTAATCTTATGATTGCATGAATACTCTTCCTCATATTGTAGCACAAACACATCTTCCGGCTCTTCCACAACATCTTTCTTGCCCATCAAAATAATCCATTCAACCCAATCAACTACATCATCGAAATGCTCCATTCCCTACACAATTCTGCTCAACTCATTCCACACCCTCACCATAATAAAGCAGGTACAACTTGTAGCACGATTGTTGAAATGAAAAATTTACCCACCCTTCCCATGATTCTATCTCACATGCACCATTAGAGAAAACTTATATTGCTTGAGATCTTCAAAAATGTATCAAATCAAAAAATTGTAGAGGTTATGAAAGAAAATGAGGTTTCTTCTAGCACAGCATCAACAAGCCATTTTAAACACTCAAGAACTTCATGATATGAAGGCTATGGGAAATCAAGAAGTAAAGGGATACATTGAAGATTGGTTTCACTCCATTTGTTTACATCATCACTCCATACTTCAACAATTTTTGGCACCATCTTTTCTGAGGAAGTTGGCTTCTCATACCCTACTATTTATTAACATGCATTTTCAAATTTGGGTATGTACATACTTGAAGCATTATTTAGAAAATGGTTACAATGGAAATACTCTTATACGTAATCATATTAATTTTCCAAATCAGAGTAGGCTAGTGAAAAAATAAAATAAATAAGGGAATAAATAAACACATTTTTTTTATTTTTTATTTTTTGTAAAAATAGTTGTTTTTGTTGCAACACGCTATGGAAATCAACATCGATGATAAATATTTTAATTTATTTGTGTATGTAGATGAATTATATTGAAAATAACAACTCCAAAAACACTTATATTCATTTTTATCCCCAATATGGAAAAATTTCTTGAATATCATATTTTTTTGGCTTGCGGGCTTGATGAAATTTGCGAAAACGGAAATTGGGACAGTCATGTTTTGAGGGACCAAAATGGATATTTTTTTAAAACATGTTTCTATAATAAGTATCCCTTGATGTATAATTTTCAACCCAATTTGAATCACTCAATTTTTATTTGAAACGAAAAACATAGCAAAACAACGACGGGCGTGCAGTAGGCAGCTCGAGACGAGGAGTTAGGACAGTCCATTTTTGGAGGCCTAAATTACTATATTTTTAAAATATGTTTCTATAGTATATTCCTACAAATGTAGTTTACAAATAAATTTGAATCACTCAATTTTGATATGTATGAGGAATATATGACCAAAATCTTGTTGCTTATCATAAATCGGCACTCTTGAAACTACTTTGTTTTCTCGAGAACATTCACTACTTATATTTGACCCATCAATTCTTCTTGTCTTCAAAACCTATTTCTATTGGACATCAATAAATAAATATAATTTAATATCCAATTTTAATTGGTTCAATCCACCAAAAAATGAAAAATTTATGCTTGAAATATCAACTTTTGGTCTCAGCTGGAAAATCAAAAATAACTCTATTATGCGAGTTGTTCTAAGAAAATTTAACATACCATTACATGGAATTTTTAAACACCTTGCTTCTGTGGAGACATATCTCTGAATTCACTTTCATTTTGCTTTGGAATCACTCAAATTGGACAAAAAATAATAATTTATAATTGAAACAACATTGGTTAATATGGTTGACCCACTTGCTCTCTATGAGGTGACAAATAAAATTTGTTTTATTATTCCGCGGATTTTATAACGAGAGTAACTACTTGTTAGTTTTTTTGCATAATTCTTGGATTAGGGAAGCCGATCACCTCTCTTTCTCCATGATTTAATGTTTTATTGCGGTGAGACACTCGTTTTTTTCGAGGTATTAGGATAACAAAGAAGGTCATATGGATGAGCGATTCTTGAAAGAAATTTTAGTGAAACAAGGGCATTTCATCTAGTTCATTACCTATGATTCATAACGAAGAAATGAAATTGGTTTGCATTTTAAGATTCGTATCCTTCTTCTACAAAACATTTTTCAAAAATATCATTTTGTTTTCCATTAATGATTGATATTCCCTTAGGAAATAACATCATAGGCTTGTTGTAACTTAATAAAGTGTTGTTTCTTTTCTTATTTATTTTATGTTTTTGTTTTAGGTGTTGATCCCTTCAAATTGTAGTTTCCACTCCATTGGAAATTGAATAATAAGGACCCCACCATGCAAGTTTCAATTAGAAGGCAATTCTTAAACAACACACCAATTTTTTGTAAAAAAATATTTTCTTGAAACTTTGTACATAAATTTGTCTTTACGTTTGATTGGATTTGCTTAGATAATAGATTTTACATCAGTTTTTTTCTATTTTCCCCTTGATGTTCCCTACGGGGAACACCAAGTTTCGTATGTTGTCTTTTTGATGTTCCTCTTAAGGAACAGTTGTCGTTCCTCTTAAGGAATGGCAATTTCACGTGTTTGTCTTTTTGTTGTTCCATTTAAGGAACAAGCTGTTGTTCCCTCTTAAAAGAACAACGGTCGTTCCATTCAGAGCCATGGAGTTTCGTGTTGATTTTCTTTTCTTGTTCATGCAAGGAAAAACGTTTTTGTATTTTTTTGTTGTTCCTTTTAAGAAACAACACTTTTCGCATGCATTTTTTGCTATTCCTTAAAAGTCATACTTTTTGGGAGTATATTTTTTTCTATTCCTTTTAAGGAACAACACTTTTTGGGTGTATTTTTTGTTGTTCCTTTTAAGGAACAACACTTTTAATATTGTTTTTTGTTTGTTCCTTTTGAGAACAACACTTTTTTCACATGCATTTTTTTGTTGTTCCTTAAAAGAGAACATCACTTTTTGGTAGATTTTTTTGCTGTTCCTTTTGGGGAACATCACTTTTTTTTTTGTGTATTTTTTGCTATTCCTTTTAAAGAACAACACCTTTTTGAATGTTTTTGTTGTTCCTTCAAGGGAACAACACTTTGGGAATATTTTCGAGAACAACCCTTTCTCCCTCTTGTGCAATTATTCATAATTCATCTCAACCACATTTTATTGATTCCCTTGCATTGCATGAAGTACAAGAATTTTATGAGGACAAAAATTATGGAGTCTATTAACAAGAAGTGAATATCCTTGATGTTATGATCTTTAACAAGACAACTTCTTGATGATAGTTTTTTTTTTTTTAAACAAACAAAAGGGACACAATTATTTATATATTACTTTACTATTGATCCGGATTTTATGCAGGAACGCAACAGAATATAGAAATAACCATGAACATAAAGATGCAGCGGAAATAATGCTTCATTTCATTAATATCAAATAACAGAAATATGCTTACAGGCATAATGGAAATAAAATAGCTAGGGTGCTGGTAGCGAATCTCTGAGAAGAGATGTGATAGCTACAGACCTCTAAACTGTGTTACAATGAGGCTCAAGGGCCTATTTATTGTTGAGAAACAATGTAGAATCTGAAACGTCCAAAAACCTAACCGTAGGAGATGAGGCGCCAAAACTGTGGGCGCCCGTTGGGTAAATTGGTGGTTCAACTTCCCGGGGGCATAACTTTGGCACCCGATCTCCGTTTGACGCGTTCAATAGCTCGTTAGAAAGATCTATCCGAGGACTTCAATTTTTGAACGAGCAACATCGGTCCATGGACGCATGTTGCTCTCCGTTTTCCCAAAAAATGTCATTTAGGGCCTCAAAACGGCTCCGGAAGTTCAGGACCCGAAAAACTGCTAAAAATAGTAATTTTTGTTGCAACTTGAAAATTGAAAGAACTAAAGATGGGGGTTCAAATGGAATAGGTGGGTGGCCACCAATATCCACCTGGATCATTAAGCCCCCAAAACGGCTCCGAGAGTGGGGGACCCGAAAACCTGCTAAAAATAGTAAGTTGTGCTGAATGTGAAAAGCTGCAAGAATTGATGGTGCTGGTCCAAATGGAATAGGTGGGTGGCCACCGATATCCACCTGGATCATTCCTCCCTCCTTAGAAAGCAATGGTCCCCATTGCGTTGAGATCCTCCATGAGATGAGGCAAATTCTGTTGAACTGAGTATTAGATGTGTTGAAGATGTCATGGACCTGCGGGTGGACATGCTGGATGCGTTTAGTAAATTTGATTTCTTTATCAGCCTCATACAGTACATGTTTGGATTCTGTATGTGTAGTTGCAGGATGTATGGCAACATCAGGTGGTGGTGCATTGGGAGTCAGATCAATGGAGTGCTTGTCCTGACAGTGTAGAGGAACCTCTATGAGTGAGGAGAAATTGTCATCGTATTCCTCCATGACTTTGTCCATCTGCTGCAGCCATGAAAGGGAGCCCTGTTTCGAGGTTGTGGCCACAATATTCTTCTTTCCCTATGAATGAGTCGTAAGGAAAATGAATTTCCTGGTCTGGGAAACAATCTTACTGCGTTGTTTTGCAGTAGTCAAAGAGATGACAGGAGGCGGTACTACCTCTGGTATCCTGTACAAGTTATTTCCCAAAGTAATAATAATAGCCCGAGGCCTAGACTCATACACAGCATGTCGCCTCCACAAGTATGGTTGGCCCAATAATACATCAGCTACATCAAGAGGAGCAACATCACACAATACCTCATCCGTGAATGGCTTGATACTGTATGGAAGTCGGCACTGCTGGCGGATGCGAAGATCTCTCCCTGGGTGGAGCCACCCGATGGTATACGGCTGCGGGTGTGTTATGGTTGGTAGGCCTAGCCGCTCCACGACGTCTGCTGAAATGAGGTTCTTTTGGCTTCCGCTATCGACGAGAAACTGCAGCGGAGAACCCTTCACCCACATCTGCGATTGGAAGAGGCGCTCCCCCTCCTCTGGATCCTCTGGACCCTCCTTCTGGATCTTGGTGGTGGCAACAATGGCACTGGGATCCGCATCAATGATCTGCTTTCCTTTGTCATTGCCTTTGTCTGGTTCTAACTCAGGATCAGAAAATGCATCTGATTCGGGTGCCTTTAGTTCAGCCACCAAAGACTGTTTGGCCCGACACTCAAGCCAGGCTGAGTGGGGCCAGAATTCAATTCACTTCCCCGTGTCCTTCTTTGGATTTGTGGTGTTGTTCCGAGTCGCATTGCTTTGGCCTCGCTTCCTTGTTCTTCGATTCCTGGGGCAGCTTCGGATTCACAGATCCAAAGTCTTTCTTCTTCTGCTTAAATTTCTGCTCAATCTTGGCGGCATAGCGATAAGCCTTGCTAAGCGAGGTAATGTCAAGGAACTCCATTTCCTCTTGAATGTGTCTATGCAGACAACTACGGTACTTGAGCACCAAATGTCTCTCCGAATCTTTAATACCCAACTCTCAGGCGCAGTAGGCGGAACAGATTTGTCAATTCGCGCACATCTTCGATCCTTTTGTTGCCGCAATAGTGGTCCATTGGATGTATTTGTCCTCATAGCCCTCCGTCTACGTGGGTAATATTGTTGCTTGATGCCGTCTCGGAACGAATTCCAAGTGGGTGTGGTCGAGAAATCGTAGAGGGTTCCCCATTGCCCCTCTTGTCACGTAGGTTTCCACCGCCCTTGACCGCTCTGCTCTCGCTTGCTTGGTGAGTGCAAAAATAATATTTTCTCGGTCAGAGAAATCATGGAACGAGAAATACCCTTCCAGAAAATTTAACCATCTATCTACGTCGTCTGCATCTATTTTTCCTTCAAATATATGAATGTCAAAGTTTACCTATACCTTGAATGGAGTGGCGCCTCCAGAGTGGTTGTTGGATGCAGATGCGCCATATGTGGGCAATCGTTGAAGGATTTGAGCAAAGTTATCCATCATCGCGTTCCTTTGTTTCTCGAGGGCCTTCTCGAGTAGTGTTTTGATAGGATCTCCTGCTCCCTCGTCTTTCTTTTCTTCCACCATGGGAGGTCGTCGGGGTTTGCGAGGCTGATCTTGCAAGGGTTCAACCAGATCGAGCCCTAACTCCTTATACCCTGACCGCATTGGGGAAATGCAAAGAAAAACAAAGAAAGAGCAAACCCGCTCTGATACCACTGATCCAGATTTTATGCAGGAACACAAAAGAATATAGAAATAACCATGAACATAGAGATGTAGCGGAAATAATGCTTCATTTCATTAATATCAAATAACATAAATATGCTTACAAGCATAATGGAAATAAAATAGCTAGGGTGCTGGTAGAAAATCTCTGAGAATAGATGTGATGGATACAGACCTCTGAACTATGTTACAATGAGGCTCGAGGGCCTATTTATTTTTGAGAAACAATGTAGAATCCGAAACATCCAAAAACCTAACCGTAGGAGATGAGGCGCCAAAATTGTGGGCGCCCGTTTGGGTAAATTGGTGGTCCAACTTCCTGGGGCATAACTTCTGCACCCCGATCCTCGTTTGACGCGTTCAATACCGTTAGAAAGATCTATCCTGGGACGTACAACTCTTGAACGAGCAACATCGGTCCATGGACCCATGTTGCTCTCCGTTTTCCCAAAAAACGTCGTTTAGGGCCTCAAAACGGCTCCGGAAGTTCAGGACCCGAAAAACTGCTAAAAAATAGTAAGTTTTGTTGCAACTTGAAAACTGAAAGAACTGATGGTGGGGGTTCAAATGGAATAGGTGGGTGGCCACCAATATCCACCTGGATCATTAAGGCCCCAAAACGGCTTCGAGAGTGGAGGACCCGAAAACCTGCTAAAAATAGTAAGTTGTGCTGAATGTGAAAAGCTGCAAGAATTGATGGTGCTGGTTCAAATGGAATAGGTGGGTGGCCACCGATATCCACCTGGATCAACTATATTGATTTCTGTTGTATATGATACTGATTGATCATCTTTACCATGTTGGTTCCACTTCTCTTGGCTACAATTCTCTCTATCTATTATAGGTAAGATTATGGGTATATTTTCTTTCTATTGACATGTTCAAACTTCTTCCACCATCCCCACTCTTAAGGAGTACTGAGCCTCCGTCTATTTATCATAAAAAGTGTAAAAACAACAAAATCTTGTCTACAGATAGAGGATAGGGGGTCTCATTAAAGAGCCAGCCTACCATGTTCATAAGTTTGTAGTGAAGTGACATTACCACTATGGCCACCACACCAAGGTTATGATCTATTGGATAGCCACAATATCCTTGGAACAGGAGGTCTCATCAGGAGACAGCCTGATCACTTTTGATAGTTCCCTATGAATGGAAGTGTGGTTATCTGGTTACCACGCCAACACACTGATCTCTTCTATAGAATAACAATGGAATTCTCCAACTATAAATTGAGGATTCCGGCTCATATGGGTTAAAAAGTAACCCTGCCGAGGCTATGGACGCCTACTAGCAGTAGAGGCTCTTCTTATGGTATTGAAGTTCTATTTTCAACATCAATAATTATTATAATACCTTCTTCTTACTTTTCTTTTTATCAGAGAGATTATTTCCTTAATTTCTCCCTACTATGAACCTTTACGCATGAGTTAATGTTTTTTAATCAATCATATCATTTTCAGATGGAATATTGTCAGCAACGTATCTTTTCTTGCATATTGATGTCCTTTTTACTTACCACATTACCTATCATCAACCCAAGCATCTTATCTTTTATTCATAACTATATTTGTACACTCTGCCCTCATTATAACCATACCTCTTGCTGTCCTATCATTTGATATGTGTACTCTGCTTCATTTACTGTTGTATTGTTCGTTCCCTTGCCTTGTCATCAGCACAACACTTTTTCTATGCTTTATGGTCATGGAATCGCTTTTTCAATTAGAAGGGGGAATGTATGCATTATGGATAACATGCGATATGTACAGAATTCTGCCATAATTTGCTGATTTTCCACTACAGAATTTTTTCTGATTGAACTTTTGGCATACATCTTATCTGTTACTCTTCAAAATTAACACTGTGGCTTCAAGAAAATTGCATGTAGAATTGTGATTTGTTTACAGGAGATCAACAAGTATGGGGGGGGGAATTCTATTCGCAGCACGACCACACTATTGCAACTAACAACAAAGGCTCGCACAACTCACGAACGAGCACACTTCTTCAGACATGATGTTCTTGCATGGCTTCCACCTTTTGCATCACTTTCAGTATCCGCTCAGCCTACATTAGCTTCAAGAAATGCTAGTTCCTACATGTCATTCCACATTTTTTTTCAGAGGTAACACTTGAGGTAAAATAGCATAATTTTCTGATTTATTATGAATTTAGGAGAATTTCATGAAAATCCATTGAGCATTATTTATCATCATTCATTCCACATCTTTACCACTTCCCATTTTTCAGAGACATATCATCTTTCAGTTTGGGGGAGTGTTTATTTCCTTCATTTCTTTCTTATGACCATGTCAGTAATATTTTTTATCATCCATTGATATTCTTATTCATTCTCAACACCTCCCTTATTCCATGTTGTTTTACACCAAGCATAGATTTCAACAGATTGTAGCAACCACCTCTCTTTGTTTTCTAGCATTGCATGAGGACATGCTAATCCTTCAGTTTTGGGGAAGGAATTGCTACACATGATGGATGTTTTCTACTTTCTTTCTCGTTTAAGGCATACAATTTCATTTTTATACAATGCAGAAATTGATTTGCATATATCTTTAAAACTATGAACTTAATTCTTGTGATTTCTGGATAACAAAGAGGTATCATTAAAATACACAAACCCAGATAATTTCACGCTAAATTAGTTCATAAAATTTTGAAAATTATGCATTATCATCTACAACCATTTTGTTTATATCTCATGAGTCGTGCATCAAAACGATCTGATTTTTTATGAAGTTTGTTGTTACTTATATCACATTTTTCTACAACTTCATATACATATAGCTGAATGTCAACTATAAAAATTGTTACGCCTTCATCAAGATTTCTAAAATTGAATATTCATTATTTGAGGAAAAATTCATTTGTTCCATCCATTTCATGAGTTGGGATGAACAATTTTTTTTCTTGGTTAACACATGGGTTTTGTCTTTGGGTTGCATGAGGACATGCAATATATTCAGTTCTGGGTTGCATGAGGACATGCAATATATTTAGTTTGGGAGTATGTTGGAACACTAGTTTGTCATTATTATTATCACTTTTTAATACCTATTTCATCCATTTCTACCATTCTTTATCACGTCATTTATCATGGTTTATCATATAATTCCATCTTATAACTATTTATGCTCTTATGGATAAATATTATTTCCTCTCCCTTATTCTTAATAAATTAATGATTATTATGCATGATTTTATCAATGATGGTTTATTAATATATTTTGTAACATCACTCACCATTTTAGCCTCTAATATATTTGTCAGATTGTAGATTTGATCTCCAGCTCATCATTAAATATTCCAACTCAGAAATTCGTTGGAATAAGAAGTAATAGTTTTTCGTTGGACATTCTGGGCAAATGGAGAAGAATCTGGAAAATCTGAAACATGGGTTTTGTCCAGAACGGACTGAATTAACTTACTTAAGGAACGGTTTGCCCAAATTCGACCCGTATTAAGAGAAACAAAAGGTTATCTGAGGATGATTTTCCTAGATTCACTATTGCGGCCATTTTCCAAATGATGTCAATTGCAATACCAAATTCGACTTGTTCCTGTTGAATGATTGATCAAAATATATTTTCTTGCTTATCAAGTTGTTGGGAACAATCCAATTTTTTTATCAGGGATTACATTTACTATTTACTTTCTCCTCTTTCTGATTATAAAAGGAGAGCATGTATTGCCATTAGGGGGAGATTTTTCCCTGTTCTAATTTTCAGAATTGTTCATCAATTTTTGTTAATTAAAATAGAGTACGATTGCTTGTAAACTCTACTACATATGAATAATACATAAATTCGGTTGTTGTTCCATTATTTTATACTGGAGTAGTTTGGCAGTGCTCCACTAGCGGCAAAGGGCCCGGCCCTGGTGGATCCACTTGCCATCTGTATTATTATCTTTCAATTATAGTTGTGTGATGATGTAATGTACCTCTATTACCACAACAATTTTTTTTTTTTCGACATTTACAGTTTATATCCTAGAATGTATTAATCAAACTTATACATCGAATCCGGTTAAAATCCTCATGTTAAGGTTAGAGGAACTTTCCCAATTATATACTGGGGTGTGGCCATATAATATATACATCCATAAAATATGCCATATGACATAATTTCCAACATATGATAAATACCATTTCCATAAAACTTATATATATATGCATATGACATATACATAATTTTTTTTATTATTTATATACGTGGAGGACTACTCCTCCTATACCACGTGCCAATCAAAGGATTTACGCATCATATTAGCCATAGCAGTGACGAAGCTTTGGCATATACCTATATCAACAACTTTGGGTTTATATATATATATCTCATGTGGATACAACGTAAGGTTTAACCCGAGATCATTCACTATTGAACCGCATTTTAACACAGATGTTATTCCAATTGGAGACCATAAGGATTTATGTATGTTTCATTCTGAACTCTGATCGATATTTCGAGGGCATCATTGCACTCTGCGTACGTTGATTTGGCCCGATATTTGGCATTTAAGTACGGAGTACCACCTGGGTAAAGGCTGAGCCACCTCGGATTGAATTCACATGGCTTATTCGTTGGAACACGACGCCATTCACCCTCAAGCGTGTTCCAGACTATGGCTTATTAACTGGTGCTGTAGTACTCTACCTACCTCTGAATTTAATTGTGCCAATCCCACCGAGTTGCTCATCCCCATGACCATCGTTGTGATGAGGACAAGTGTATGGCGCTTGGCGAGTTAGGGTTTGTAGATTTGGATTCCGGTTGATATTGAATTTACCCATTGCTTGACGTTGTTCTTTTCCCTCGTTCAGCATGAGTAACGCGGCCATCCCATAGCTTGGCACATCGATGCACGAGTCACGTTTTTTTTTCTTTGCAGAGAGGGTTCTTCCCTTCTATTCTTCCTACACCATTGCTCGACCTGTTGAGGTCGTTTTCTCCCCGAGGCGACTGAAGTCCTGAAATCTTGGTTACCTCTGGCTTCCACGCAGGTAAATTGTGTGTTTGGGGTTTTATATTTAATTCGATGGCCATTTCCCAAAATCAAAATTCTATTACTAATCTGTTCGATTTGTGTCACCAGGTGTTTGTTCCCGCGGCTATGAATTTTCACGAGTCATACAAGTTTGTTTACAGCTAACTAAATTCGTTTTCTGTACGTGGTTTCATCTCGGTGCCTGAAGCGTTTCGCTAAGAGCTTTCGCTCTGAACCCTCTCGGCGTTCAGGTAATAGTCGTGATGACTGAATTTTCGCCTCCTCGTCTCTGGTGTTGTGTCCTTGGTTGAAATGCTATCGACTGTAGGTTTCAATTTATGGGTTATTCAGTAGCGATACCTGGCCCTTTACATCAGTACCCATTATTTGAATTTGCTATACGTATTTGACTCTTACTGCCTTCGCATTCTCGTGGATTTCTAATACTTCTTCTAGGGTATGTGCAGGTGTCAGATCTTATTCGTTGAGGTGAAGTCTTTCATTCCCTGTGTATACCCTAGCTTCAGCTAAGCGAGTTTCTCGCACGGTTGCCTCATGTACTAATTTGAACTTCTGCTCATACCTACAGGTCGGTATTCGTGGCATTATCCTATTGAGATAGCTTCCAGATGAATGCTTGATGGCAAGACGTCGATTCCTGAATTCCTTGTGATGGAACGATGCCATCGTGGCTCGTTATACACTGATGATTTCGTTAATTTCAGACATATCATGGATAAACTTTGCTTCTAATTTGTATTAAGGACTGTGGTTATCGCCGTTTGCATTTTAAGTTCTGCTGAGTTTTTCTCGACATTTATGCCAAGACTCTTTAAACTTCTGATGCTAATTTTTAATCGTGGACAGTGAATATCGATGCCGGATTTAAAATATATATATGTTTGTTGTATATTCTAGTCACTGCGTTTTTGACTGAATGCTTGGCATACGATGTTTGTTTCGTTTTAATGTCGATGGACGGTGATAGACTATGTAAAAATCCTTAAGCTTATTTATCATTTTCATTTTAAACTTGTTCTATATCTATAATGTTCTCTTCTGCTGACATGATATGCGAAATTTCCCGTAATTCCAAAAAGGTCTGCAGAGTAAATATATTCACTATCTACTGTAGGCTTGCGTTTGTGATTTTCGTATTGAAATTTATACACTGTAGGTCAGGTCTCTTTTTACACCTACCAAGTCTCTTACTGTGTTTACTTCCGTATTGTTATCATAAATTTATTTACATGCATTCAGAATAATATACCGAAATTGATGGGAAGCTAGATTATAACTCTCCCATGTGATATTCCATAAGGTTTCAGGGTTGCGAAATAAATACTAGTCATATTAATCTTCTAATCTCAGGTATAACCAAAATGTAAGATGACAGTCACATACCTCCTAGGGTGCATGATTGCTGCCTTACAACACATGTATGAACTATATTTCTGAGTTGACTAAGTTTTCAACTGATTTCCCTACTGCTTTAATAATAAGATTTAGAGTACTTTATATTATGGATATACTCTTCCATGTATTTACCAAATGTTTATTTGCACAACATGATCTATTTTAGATGTATCCATGATGAGTTGACTGAATTTATCTCCATTGGATAATCTATTCAGGGTGTTTCAGTATCCCTAATTTGTACAGACAGTAACATTGGTTTTGTTTCTATAATTGTTTTCTGAGAATCTGGAGTATTCCATTCTAATAGTTGCTTAAGTTCTTACTTGAATCCAACTGGGGTATTTCTTTTGTACAATATTTCCAGATTTAAACCCAGGTTGGGTTTAGACATTCTGGTGGATACTGTCCCAGGCTATTGTTCTTACTACGATACAGAAGGTAGAAGATTTTATTCTTCTATTTACTTCTGTTAAAAGTAAGAACCCAACAAACTCCAATAATTTCTCCTTTCTCTGCCATTTGGGTTGAATGACCCATTCCTTCTGTCCCTCTCTTATTTATTGAAGCAGATTAAAGTTACAAATAAAATTCATCTTATCATAATTACCATTACCCATAATAAAGACTGATAGGCCAGAATTTACTATAGTTTAATTTCTTATCTACCATCACACAGAATACAACATCTACACTTCTAATATAGAGGGGTTAATTATATGTAGCCAATTCATACTGTAGAAAATAAAATCCATGGATGGTTTAAATACATACCACTCATGCAGTAGACAAACCTCCCAACCGTAGAGTTCTATTTCTCTCCCAGAACTCACCCCCGAGCTGAGACCACCTCCACCATAGATCAACAACCTTTGATCTTTTTAGGAGCAGCTTATTTAAGCTAATAGTTCCCCAAAGCCTGTTTCTAATTCTGCGTCCAGAATAGCAGGATGTTTTTCTTCCTGTTTGCCTAGGCTTCCCATTTTTGGGATTCTTTAAAGATGTGTTATGCTTTCCCTCAGGTTTTCTAGCTTTTTACCTCTTCCCAACTACTATCCTCATCATTGGGGAAATTTAGATTCTTCCTCAAAATCTAAATTAGAATTAATTCCTTCCAAGGATTTTTGAAGGATTGTGGGGAATAGTTGCCTTATCCATCCTCATGGATTTAGCAAGTGATCTCACATCTCATTTTTGGTCAACATGCATAGTAGTACTTTATTCATTTCCTTAAATTGAATATTAATTTACATTCAAAATTTAATTATCCTTTGGGGTTCACTCCCCTTAGGATTAAATTTCAAATGTCTAACTTTGAAATTTCAACACATAAATTGGGGGTGTTACATATTCCCCCTCTAAAAATAAACACCTTCCTCAATGTTGTTATTTAACTACTAGAGTTCATTTCTAAAAAAAAATATGGATATCTCTCCATCATTTCAACTTCTCCTTCCCAAGTAGCTTCTTCAACAGTAAAGTTCTTCCACTGCACTTTTACTCTGGCTACTGTTCTGTTTCGTAATTCAATTTCTTCCCACTCCAATACTTGAAGCTGTTCTGGAAGAAACTCCCCTTCTGGTTCCACCTGTACAACATTCCAATCAACTATATGAGAAGCATCATGCACATATCTTTTTAATAATGAAACATGAAACACATCATGAACTCTAACATGGGGTGGGAAGGCCAGCTTGTAAGCCACTGGTCCCACCCTTTCTAAGACTTCAAAAGGACCACAGTATCTAGGAGCCAATTTTGCACAACTTCCAGCACAAAGTGTGCTCTTTTTGGGTTTGATACGCAAATACACATGATCTCCCACTTTGAATTCTCGATGCACCCTTTTCTTATCAGCATAGCTTTTCTGGCGATCTTGTGCTGTCTTGATGTTTCTTTGTATATGTTTTACAATTCTCTCCATCTCTTGTAAGGCATCAGGTCCCAACATTACTTAATCCTCTGGTTGACTCTAGCTCAAAGGAGTACGACACTTCCTTCCATACAGTGCGTCAAACGGACTCATTTTGATAGACGATTGGTAGCTGTTGTTATAGGAAAATTCAGCTAAGTGCAAATAATCTTCCCACTTTGATGGTTTGTCCATCACATACATTCTCAGTATATCCTCCAAAATTTGATTAGTCCTTTCTGTTTGTCCATCGGTCTGAGGGTGATAGGCAGTACTAAAATTCAACTTAGTACCCATCCCTCCAAACAATCCTTTCCAAAAGGCTATTCTAAACTTAACATCTCGGTCTGATACAATTACGTTGGGAACCCCATGAAGCTTTACTACCTCCTTCGAAAACACATTCGCTACTTGAGCTGTCCCAAAGGTAGATTTCACTGGTATAAAGTGGGCAGCTTTTGTGAGAGTGTCTACTACTACCATTACAGAATCATGTTGATATTTGGTTTTGGGTAACCCTGTTATAAAGTCCATGGAAACTGTGTCCCATTTCCATTCTGCTATTGGCAAAGGGTTCAAAAGACTTGCTGGATGTTGATGTTCAACTTTAACTAGTTGACATTCCATGCACTTACTTAAATATTTTGCCACATCTTTCTTCATTCCTGGCCAGAAAAATTTCTTTTTCAGGGCTGTTAACATTTTCTGATATCCTGGATGTCCTGCATATGGCTATTTGTGATATTCATCAAAAATTTCTCTTTTTAAGGAATCCACATTTGGAATATACAACCTGTTTTTATAATAGAGCAGCCCTTTTTGGTTTTGAGTGAAATCAGTTTTCTCCTTTTTCTATAGTTTCACCAAGAGTGTTTCATAGTTTGGATCTTGATTTGCTGCTTTTCGCACCAATTCTTCTACTTCGATCTATGCACTACTTCTAAGGCTGTTTATATTCTGGCAAGCATTCCTGCTTAATGCATCAGCAATTTTATTCTCTTTTCCCTTGATATGTTTTATGTCCATATCAAATTCACTTAAAAAGGACAACCATCTGGCTTGCCTTGCATTCAAATCAGTTTGGGAAAAGAAGTATTTGAGACTAATGTGATCAGTCATTAAGGTAAACTTTTTCCCAAGAAGATAGTGCCGCCACATTTTCAAAGCATGGATAACAACTGCTAATTCCAAATCACAGGCACTATAATTCTGTTCATGTATTTTCAGTTTCCGAGATTCATAGGCAATAACTGAGTTTTCCTGCAACATGACTCCTCCCAACCCCTCTCTACAAGCATCTGTACACACAACAAATTCTTTATCAGGATCTGCAATTCTTAGTATAGGGGCGGAAGTAAGTTTTTGTTTTAATTGTTCGAAGCTGATTTGACATTTTTCAGTCCACATGAACTTGACCCCCTTTCTCTGCAATGAAGTAATGGGATGTGCTATAGCAGAAAATCTCTCCACAAATCTGTGATAATAGCCTGCCATCCCCATGAATGACCTTACTGCTGAAACATCAGTTGGGACTGGCCATTCTTTAATGGCTTTTATCTTTTCAGGATCAACTGCAAGGCCTTTTTCAGAAATAATATGCCCCAGATACTGAATTTTATCTTTATAGAATTCACATTTGCTGAACTTGGCATATAACTGGTTTTCTTTTAAAGTCTGCAACACTATTCTCAAGTGTTCTTTGTGTTCATCCTCATTTTTGGAGTAAACTAAAATATCATCTATGAACACAAGAACGAATTTATCCAAATACTTATTTAGCACACTGTTCATCAGACACATAAATGTGGCGGGGGCATTTGTCAATCCAAAAGGTAAGACTACAAATTCGTAGTGTCTATACCGGGTTCGAAAAGCTGTTTTGCTGATGTCTTCTTCCTTGATTCTGAGCTGGTGATACCCAGTTCTTAAGTCAATCTTCAAAAAGACTGAGGCCCCTCTCACCTGGTCAAAAAGATCATCAATTCTAGGGAGCAGATATCTATTTTTAATGGTCAACTTGTTTAGTTGACGATAATCAATGCACATCCTAAAAGTTCCATCTTTCTTTTTCACAAATAAGACCGGTGCTCCCCAAGGAGACACACTTGGTCTAATGTAACCTTTATCTAGTAATTCTTGCAATTGCATCTTCAGCTCCATAAGTTCAGGAGGGCTCATTCGATAGGGGGCTCGGGAAACAGGTGTTGCTCCTGGTACCAGATCTATGGTAAAATCAATTTCTCTTTTAGGGGGAAGATGAGGAATCTCATCCAGAAAAACTTCTTTAAACTCCCTTACCATCGGTAATTCATTCAGCAGATTTTCTCCAATTTTCTGTTCTACTTCCTCCACATGTACTGCATAAACTTGGTATCCTTTTCTAGCTGTTCGTTTTAATTGTAAGGTTGATATTTGTCTTACTGAAATGGATTTTGGTTTTCCTTTTAGAGTAAAAGGTTTCCGTTCTTCATCCACAAAATGCAGGGTTTTATCCCAGCAATTCATCAGGGCTTTCCTCTTTTCCAGCCAATCCATTCATATCAGCAAGTCATAGGATCCTAACGGCAGTATGTTCAGATTTACTTCTGTTGGAAAACCATTTAATTGAATTGCTGTTTTGGGCAATTTATGTGTTACTTTTCTCTTAGTCCCAGTGGCCAGCTGTACCAACCATGACTGCTGAAATTTTTCAGGTTTGATTTTACATTTTTCTACAACTCCAGGACTAATGTAACTTAAAGAAGCACCTGGATCAATCAAAACAGTAACAGGTAGGTCAGAAATATTACCCTCCATTTCCACCATGGTTGCTTGATGTTCTGCTTGCCGATTTTCCAAGGCTGCACTGATAGTTGGTATATTTATGGCTATGTCATTTACTGTTGTCGCTTCCTGCTCTCTTCTGATCATATGAATGTTTCTATGGGGACAGTCCCTCAACAGATGGGATTCTCCACAGCCCCAACATTTCAAGGGTTCCTTCATTCTGACTGTCCCTTCCTTTTTATTTTCCCCCTCTATTTGTTTTGAAGCCACCTGGGATTGAGCAGTTTGGCTCTCTTTGGGTTTATTAAACTTTTTCCGTAGATGATCCCTGCCAAAATTCTTTAAATATGCTGGTTTCTGTCTTTTTCCCTTAAACTCACCCTTGTTTAACCATCTTTTTCCTTGTTCAGCCTTTCCTTTAAACTGTTGATAGCATAATCTCGCTTTTCTAATAGCTTCGTCCATTGTCTTTGGGTTGTCAAACTCAATTTTCTCTTTGTATACTATAGGAAAACAGTTCAGAAACCTTTGTACTTTTGCCTTTTCTTCCCTAATGTAGGGTACATATCTCAACAGGTTTGTAAACTTAGTAACAAACTCATCAATAGTGAGCTGTCCTAGTCTAAGTTCATGGAATTCTTTTGCTTTATCATCATAATATCGCTCATTCAAATAACGATTTTTGAACTTAGCCTGAAAATCCTCCCAAGTAACTGTCTTTTCATCAATGGCATGCACCATTTTTGTCTCCTCCCACCACAAGGTAGCTTTACCTTGTAGCTGGTAAACAGCTAATCTGGATTTCAGATTGCTCTCATATTCATAAACTTGGAAATACTTAATCATGTTCAGCAACCAAGCTTCAGCGTCTTCCTCCTTCTCCCCATCGTAGGAGGGAGGTTAGATCTTTCAGAATTCCCCCTGCAATTCTCTTTTCTGTTTATATTGATGTCTAGCAGCATCATCATCATCAGATTCATCCATCTTCCTCTTTCCGGAACCTTCGCCTTCTTGGCTGTTCCAGGAAGTTAGTTCTCTGATGATCTTTTCCTGCTCCTTACTGGCTAATGACAATATGTCATTCTGGCTCCTTAGTTCAGCCAATTCTCGTTGCAACCTGTGCAACATAGCCATTACCGGGGCATTGGGATCTGGTGAACCAAACTCATCACGTAGATCCACATAAATTTCTACACCTTCAGCCATTTTAGCTCCACTGTATACACTCAGAATACTGATCAGTAAAAATTGAAAAAACAATCTCTGCAATATTCATCCATAAAAATAACATTCAGAATTCAGTGAGCACAATCATATCAGCCCAGTTTTATACTTGGGCTCTGATACCATTTGTAATGTACCTCTATTACCACAACAAATATTTTTTTTTTCGACATTAACAGTTTGTATCCTAGAATGTATTAATCAAACTTATACATCGAATCCGGTTAAAATCCTCATGTTAAGGTCAAATGAGCTTTCCCAATTATATACTGCGGTGTGGCCATATAATATATACATCCATAAAATATGCCATATGACATAATTTCCAACATATGATAAATACCATTTCCATAAAACTTATATTTATGCATATGACATATATATATATATATATATATATATATATATATTTATATATGTGGAGGACTACTCCTCCTATACCACACGCCAATCAAAGGATTTACGCATCGTATTAGCCATAGCCGTGATGAAACTTTGGCATATACCTATATCAACAACGTTGGGTTTCTATATATATATCTCATGTGGATACAACGTAAGGTTTAATGAAATTTAAACATGCCTACCCGAGATCATTCCCTATTGAACCGCATTTTAACACAGCTGTTATTTCAATTGGAGACCATAAGGATTTACGTATGTTTCGTTCTGAACTCTGATCGAGATTTCGAGGGCATCATTGCGCTCTGCGTACGTTGATTTGGCCCGATATTTGGCATTTAAGTCCGGAGTACCACCGGCTGAGCCACCTCGGATTGAATTCGCATGACTTATTCATTGGAACATGACACCATTCACCCTCAAGCGTGTTCGAGACTATGGCTTATTAACTGGTGCCGTAGTACTCCACCTACCTCTGAATTTAATTGTGCCAGTCCCGCCGAGTTTCTCCTCCCCATGACCGTCGTTGTGATGAGGACAAGTGTATTGCGCTTGGCGGGTTAGGGTTTGTAGATTTGGATTCCGGTTGATATTTAATTTACCCATTGCTTAACGCTGTTCTTTTCTCTCGTTCAGAACGAGTAACGCGGCCATCCCATAGCTTGGCACATCGATGCAGGAGTCACGTTTTTTTTTCGTTGCAGAGAGGGTTCTTCCCTTCTGTTCTCCCTACGCCATTGCTCGGCCTGTTGAGGTCATTTTCTCCCCCAGGCGACTGAAGTCCTGAAATCTTGGTTACCTCTGGCTTCCACGCAGGTAAATTGTGTGTTTGGGGTTTTATATTTAGTTCGATGGCCATTTCCCAAAATCGAAATTCTATTACAAATCTGTTCGATCTGTGTCACCAGGTGTTTGTTCCCATGGATATGAATTTTCACGAGTCATACAAGTTTGTTTACAGCTAACTAAATTAGTTTCCCGTACATGGTTTCATCTCGGTGCCTGAAGCGTTTCGCTAAGAGCTTTCGCTCCAAACCCTCTCGACGTTCAGGTAATAGTCGTGATGACTGACTTTTCACCTCCTCGTCTCTGGTTTTGTATCCTTGGTTGAAATGCTATCAACTGTAGGTTTCAATTTATGGGTTATTCAGTAGCGATACCTGGCCCTTTACATCAGTACCTATTATTTGAATTTGCTATACGTATTTGACTCTTACTGCCTTCGCATTCTCGTGGATTTCTAATACTTCTTCTCGGGTATGTGCAGGTGTCAGATCTTATTCGCTGAAGTGAAGTCTTTCGTTCCCTGTGTATACCCTAGCCTGAGCTAAGCGATTTTCTCGCCCGGTTGCCTCATGTACTAATTTGAATTTCTGGTCATATCTACAAGTCGGTATTCGTGGCATTCTCCTATTGAGATAGCTTCCAGATGAATGCTTGATGGCAAGACGTTGATTCCTGAATTCCCCGTGATCGAACGATGCCATCGTGGCTCGTTATAGACTGATGATTTCGTTAATTTCAAACATATCATGGATAAAATTTGTGTTGTTCTAATTCGTATTAAGGACTGTGGTTATCACCGTTTGCGTTTTAAGTCTTGCTGAGTTTTGTTCGACATTTATGCCGAGACTCTTTAAAATTCTGAAGCTAATTTTTTTATCATGGACAGTGAAGATCGATGCCGGATTTAAACTATATATATGTCTGTTGTATATTATAGTCACTGCGTTTTTGACTGAATGCTTGGCATACTATATTTGTTTCATTTTGATGCTGATGGACGGTGATAGACTATGTAAAAAGCCTTAAGCTTATTTATCGTTTTCATTTTAATCTGGTTCTATATCTATAATGTTCTCTTCTGCTGACATGATATGCGAAATTTCCCGTAATTCCAAAAAGGTCTGCAGAGTAAATATATTCACTATCTACTGTACGCTTGCGTTTGTGATTTTCGTATTGAAATTTATACACTGTAGGTAAGGTCTCTTTTTATACCTACCAAGTCTCTTACTGTGTTTACTTCCGTATTGTTATCATAAATTTATTTACATGCATTCAGAATAATATACCGAAATTGATGGGTAGCTAGTTATGACTCTCCCATGTGATATTCCATAATGTTTTATGGTTGCGAAATAAATACTGGTCATATTAATCTTCTAATCTCAGGTATAACCAGAATTTAAGATGACAGTCACATACCTCCTAGGGTGTATGATTGCTGCCTTACGACACATGTATGAACTATATTTCTGAGCTGACTAAGTTTTCAACTGATTTCCCCACTGCTTTAATAATAATATTTAGAGTACTTTATACTATGGATATACTCTTCCATGTATTTACCAAATGTTTATTTGCACAAACATGATCTATTTTAGATGTATCCATGATGAGTTGACTGAATTTATCTCCATTGGAGAATCTGTTCAGGGTGTTTCAGCATCCCTA
Organism: Pinus albicaulis; assembly: GCA_034641835.2. Classification (NCBI taxonomy): domain Eukaryota; kingdom Viridiplantae; phylum Streptophyta; class Pinopsida; order Pinales; family Pinaceae; genus Pinus; species Pinus albicaulis. The sequence goes on along the minus strand of JAXQQM020082054.1, from coordinate 73,526 downwards.
ATTTGTATAGACAGTAACATTGGTTTTGTTTCTATAATTTTTTTTTCTGAGAATCTGGAGTATTCCATTCTAATAGTTGCTTAAGTTCTTACTTGAATCCCCCTGGGGTATTTCTTTTGTACAGTATCTCCAGATTTAGACCCAGGCTGGGTTTAGACATTCTGGTGGATACTGTCCCAGGCTATTGTTCTTACTACCATACAGAAGGTAGAAGATTTTCTTCTTCTATTTACTTCTGTTAAAAGTAAGAATACAACAGACTCCAATAATTTCTCCTTTCTCTGCCATTTGGGTTGAATGACCCATTCCTACTATCCCTCTCTTATTTATTGAAGCAGATTAAAGTTACAAATAAAATTCATCTTATCATAATTACCATTACTCATAATAAAGACTGATAGGCCAACATTTACTATAGTTGAATTTCTTATCTACCATCACACAGAATACAACATCTACACTTCTAATATAAAGTAGTTAATGATAGGTAGCCAATTCATACTATAGAAAATAAAATCCATGGGTGGTTTAAATACATACCACTCATGCAGTAGACCAACCTCCCAACCGTAGAGTTCTATTTCTCTCCCAGAACTCACCCCCGAGCTGAGACCACCTCCACCATAGATCAACAACCTCTGATCTGTTTAGGAGCAGCTTATTTAAGCAAATAGTTCCCCAAAGCCTGTTTCTAATTCTGCGTCCAGAATAGCAGGATGCTTTTCTTCCTGTTTGCCTAGGCTTCCCATTTTTGGGATTCTTTAAAGCTGTCTTATGCTTTCCCTCAGCTTTTCCAGCTTTTTACCTCTTCCCAACTACTATCCTCATCATTGGGGAAATTTAGATTCTTCCTCAAGATCTAAATTAGAATTAATTCCTTCCAAGGATTTTTGAAGGATTGTGGGGAATAGTTGCCTTATCCATCCTCATGGATTTAGCAAGTGATCTCACATCTCATTTTTGGTCAACATGCATACCAGTACTTTATTCATTTCCTCAAATTGAATATTAATTTACATTCAAAATTTAATTATCCTTTGGGGTCCACTCCCCTTAGGATTAAAGCTCAAATGTCTAACTTTGAAATTTCAACACATAAATTGGGGGGTGTTACATATTCCCCCTCTAAAAATAAACCCCGTCCTCGGTGTTGTTATTTAACTACTAGAGTTCATTTCTCAAACAAAAATGGATATCTCTCCATCATTTCAGCTTCTCTTTCCCAAGTAGCTTCTTCAGCAGTAAAGTGCTTCCACTGCACTTTTACTCTGGCTACTGTTCTGTTTCGCAATTCAATTTCTTCCCGCTCCAATACTTGAAGTGGTTCTGGCAGAAATTCCCCTTCTGGTTCCACCTGTACAACATTCCAATCAATTATGTGAGAAGCATCATGCACATATCTTTTTAATAATGAAACATGAAACACATCATGAACTCTAACATGGGGTGGTAAAGCTAGCTTGTAAGCCACTGGTCCCACCCTTTCTAAGACTTCAAAAGGACCACAGTATCTAGGAGCCAATTTTGCACAACTTCTAGCATAAAGTGTGCTCTTTTTGGGTTTGATACGCAAATACACATGATCTCCCACTTTGAATTCTCGATGCACCCTTTTCTTATCAGCATATCTTTTCTGGCGATCTTGTGTTGTCTTGATGTTTCTTTGTATCTGTTTTACAATTCTCTCCATTTCTTGAAAGGCATCAAGTCCCAACATTAGTTTATCCTCTGGTTGACTCCAGCTCAAAGGAGTACGACACTTCCTACCATACAGTGCCTCAAATGGACTCATTTGATAAATGATTGTGTATTGTTATTTTGGAAAAATTCAGCTAAGTGCAAATATACACTTTGATGGTGTCCATCACACATTCAGCATATCCTCGAATTGATTGAGTCGCTACGGTACCCTTGATGCAGGGTGATAAGCGATAATAAAATTACCAGTACATCTCTCAAAAAATCTTTCCAGCAAGTGCCAGCAAGCGCAACAGCAATTTTGATACAATTACTTTTGGGACCCCCATGAAGCCTTACTACCTCCTTGACATTACCAACTGTAGGCTGTCCCAAGGTAGATTTCTTCAGCTCAGAAATGAAGCTTTTGTGGTATCTACTACGATTAAGAATCATGTTGATATATGGTTTTGGTATACATTATAAAGTCCATGGAAACTGTGTCCCATTTCCATTCTGCTATTGGCAAAGGGTTCAAAAGACTTGCTGGATGTTGATGTTCAACTTTAACTAGTTGACATTCCATGCACTTACTTAAATATTCTGCCACATCTTTCTTCATTCCTGGCCAGAAAAATTTCTTTTTCAGGGCTGTTAACATTTTCTGATATCCTGGATGTCCTGCATATGATTGTTTGTGATATTCATCCAAAATTTCTCTTTTTAAGGACTCCACATTTTGAATATACAACCTATTTTTATAATAGAGCAGCCCTTTTTGGTTTTGAGTGAAATCAGTTTTCTCCTTTTTCTGTAGTTTCACCAAGAGTGTTTCATAGTTTGGATCTTGATTTGGTGCTTTTCGCACCAATTCTTCTACTTCGATCTGTGCACTACTTCCAAGGCTGTTTATATTTTGGCAAGCATTCCTGCTTAATGCATCAGCAATTTTATTCTCTTTTCCCTTGATATGTTTTATGTCCATATCAAATTCACTTAAAAAGGACAACCATTTGGCTTGCCTTGCATTCAAATCAGTTTGGGAAAAGAAGTATTTGAGACTAATGTGATCAGTCATTAAGGTAAACTTTTTCCCAAGAAGATAGTGCTACCACATTTTCAAAGCATGGATAACAACTGCTAATTCCAAATCATAGGCACTATAATTCTGTTAATGTATTTTCAGTTTCCGAGATTCATAGGAAATAACTGAGTTTTCCTGCAACAGGACTCCTCCCAACCCCTCTCTGCAAGCATCTTTACACACAACAAATTCTTTATCAGGATCTGCAATTCTTAGTATAGGGGCGGAAGTAAGTTTTTGTTTTAATTGTTCGAAGCTGATTGACATTTTTCAGTCTACATGAACTTGACCCCCTTTCTCTGCAATGAAGTAATGGGATGTGCTATAGCAGAAAATCTCTCCACAAATCTGCGATAATAGCCTGCCATCCCCATGAATGACCTTACTGCTGAAACCTCAGTTGGAACTGGCCATTCTTTAATGGCTTTTATCTTTTCAGGATCAACTGCAAGGCCTTTTTCAGAAATAATATGCCCCAGATATTGAATTTTATCTTTATAGAATTCACATTTGCTGAACTTGGCATATAACTGGTTTTGTTTTAAAGTCCGCAACACTATTCTCAAGTGTTCTTTGTGTTCATCCTCATTTTTGGAGTAAACTAAAATATCATCTATGAACACAAGAACGAATTTATCCAAATACTTATTTAACACACTGTTCATCAGACACATAGATGTGGCGGGGGCATTTGTCAATCCAAAAGGTAAGACTACAAATGCGTAGTGTCCATACCGGGTTCGAAAAGCTGTTTTGCTGATGTCTTCTTCCTTGATTAGAAATTTTGGTGATACAGTTCTTAAGTAAATCTTCAGAAAGGCCAGGCCCCTCTCACACAGTCAAAAATATCATCCAATTCCGGCGACGGATCTGTTTTATTGGTCGACTTGTTTGAACAGCGGGCCAGTAGCTCTTTATCTAGGGTTCATCTTTTTACAAATAAGACAGTTCTCTGGGAGACACACCCAGTCATCTTGGCTGTGTCAACTGGTCTTTGGTGCATCTTCATCTATAAGTTCGGGAGGCTTAATGAAGTAGGGGCTCGGGAAAGCAGGTGTGCTCCACATTAAATCTGGTAAGAATCGAACTTTCCTCTTGGGGGGGAGAGATGAAATCTCATACAGGAAAAACTTCTTTCATTCCATACACAGGTAATTCATTGATGGGTGCCAATTTCCATTGCAACTTCCTCCACATGTACTGCATAAACTTGGTATCCTTTTCTAGTTGTTCGTTTTAATTGTAAGGCTGATATTTGTCTTACTGAAATGGATTTTGGTTTTCCTTTTAGAGTAAAATGTTTCGCTTCTTCATCCACACAATTCAGGGTTTTATCCCAGCAATTCATTAGGGCTTTCCTCTTTTCCAGCCAATCCATTCCTATCAGCAAGTCAGAGGATCCTAACGGCAATATGTTCAGATTTACTTCTGTTGGAAAACCATTTAATTGAATTGCTGTTTTGGGCAATTTATGTGTTACTTTTCTCTTAGTCCCAGTGGCCAGCTGTACCAACTATGACTACTAAAATAATATCAGTTAGGAGATGAATAATATCATGAAATTTCTCATAAACCACCTTCATAGCGAATAATTTCACATCGGGTAACCCCTCCTCCAGACTGGTTGGTTCTTCCCCATTTTGAATTCGTGATAGATTATCAGGTCGAGAATTTAGTCTTCGAGGCTTTACAATAATTTCAATATAATACTCCTAAAAGAGCAGCAACCATCTGTTGATCTCCCCCCCCCCAACCCCAACACGGGCTTCTTGACTAGATATTTCAAAACATGATCAGTGAACATTTTGAAATGTCTTCCTAGCAGATATTATCTATATTTTTGCAGATCATATACCATGGTCAATCCTTCCCTTTATATAGTTGAGTAGTTGTACTCTGCTCTGGAGAGCTTCCTGCTAGCAAAAGAGACTGGGTGATCAATGTCTCCTTCGCCTGGCTGTGCTAAAAAAATCCCAAGTGCTATACCAGATGTGTCCACATGCACATGAAACATCTTAGACTAGTCTGAGAATACTAAGATATGAGCTGTGACCATTTTCTCTTTTAGCAGCTCAAAGCTCTTAGGAAATTCTCCATCCCAGAAAAATGATACATCCTTCTTTAACAACTTCTCCATTGGTGCACTAATTAGAGCATACCGTTTAATAAAGTTCCTATAATAACCAGTTTGTCCTAGAATGGAGCGCAGTTGTTTCTCATTAGTAGGAACTTCTAAGTTGATGATAACAAAATCTTGTCTGGGTCTACCATAAATCCTTGTTGACATACTATATGCCCTAAAAAAATTCCAAAAGTCACGCAGAATATACACTTCTTCAGGTTGAAAGAAATTTGATGCTTCCTACATGTATCAAGCATCATGCATAGGTTTGACACATGTTTCTTTACCAATCCAAACACTGGGCTGAGATTCGTCAATGACAAGGGCTTCATCCAATTTCTCCGAGCCCCCAACCAAACCAAAGGTTTCGAGGAAGTCCTTAGTCATTGTAAACCATTTCCTAGTACCCTGGTGTAGCTCAACTTCTATATGCCATGTGGTGGGTGTTGGCACGAACCAGTGACCAAACCTATGAACCCACTCATTCCACATCTTTTCATACCATACCTCCATCGACATAGCCAATATCTTGCACGGATCTCCCCGACCATAAAAAAACTCAATTTGGGGGGTGGCTGGAGGTTCAAAGTGCAATGTCATCATTTGTCTACATTCCTCCCAGTCCTTGAAAGCTCCCTTTTGTGTCTCCCACCAATGTATTGGATTTGCATGCATAGCCAAATCAAGCACCTAGAACCTTCGTTCCTTTGGGATAAATTTTTCCAATTCTTCCAGAAATTCTTTTACACTACTAGAACAAACAAACTAGGGTAATTCTCTTACCTCTGAGGAGATGCACTAGAATTTATTTATGAGCTTGAGGTAGCACAATGAAAAGACATCATGCAACCACTTCTTCCAATTCTCCATCTAGCCATCGAAATTAGAAAAACACGAGTTATCCTTCTTCTAGTTCAACATTCCATTAGTTGTAGGGTTGATCCAATATTCATCCAATGCATTCAACTTGTAAAAATGGTTGAAATCATCCCCTTCACACAGAGGTTATGTGTATCATTCCCCTTCTGCTAGATCCAGTGGTACTATCACCCACATACCATCATTCTCAAAAATCATACTTCTACGCTTTATGTTAATGATGCCTTCCATATAAATGGCCCAATCCAATCCTAACAGTGTAGGGTAGGGGTCTCCATCATCCAAAATTTATATTACCTCGAAATCTGTACATACCTTCACTCCAAAAATGTCTACCACAACTTGTGAAAGTTTTCCAAGTCGAATCATCTTTTGTTGATTAGCCATGTGTAGCTAAATAGTGGACCATTCCAACTTTGGTTCTCCCATCTTCTGTGAGGTCTGCTTAGGTTACAAGACATTTGCATCAGACCCCAAATCCAAGATAAAAATCTCATACTCTCCAATCTGCACAGTCATCTACATCTCCCTACCGGTTCTCTTCTTATGCTTAAAAATCATGTTCACGGCCTTTGTCTATGTTTGAGGCACCTCTTTTTCCATGCATCTGTCTATTAAGGCCTGGAGATTATCTATTGCCTTCTTATTGCACTGTAGCATAATGCAGGCTTGTAGGAATGGTTTAACTTAATCATTAGCCTTTGGTTAAACAGTAGTCCTTGATGTGGATGCTCCTACATCAACGAAATCCTTCCTGACCTCAATGAGAATGTCTTTTTATTTTTGCTGGTTGAGGCCTTCCTTTTTTTCAGATGCCTTTCTGACTAGTGGCTCTACGACAACCTTTTCCTTATTTCCTGTGATGGTAACACCATTGCGTGTAATTACATTTACCCATAGATCATCATCGCGCAGTTCATATTTAACCATCTATATGTTTTGCATCAGCATCTGTTGATTTTCCTGCATTTTAGCGATTAACAGAGGAAAATATTCAATTACATGATCAAATAGCCTACAGTACTTATAGGATTGTAACGCAGGGTTCGGGAAGTCACATGCATAGTGTCCAACGTCTCCACAGTTATAGAAAATTAGTTTCCCTCTCCCTCGACCTGCGCCTCTTCTCTCACCCCTCCCCGTCCTCTTGTTGGGAATCCTCGTCATCCAGAGCAATATGTTGGTCACGAAGGGTTGACCTGTACTCTCTAAAGGTTCACATTGTCTATCATTAGGTCAAACGTTCTGCAATGGTGTTCATCATGATGAACCGGAGAGTAGAATCTGCATCATTGTTTCTTCACTAATAGGACATAATAACCTAACCGCGAGTAGTGGTCTCTATCGTTTCGTCCAACCACCCTACAATTAGTGCACCATAGTGTGGGGTTACTAGGCCTAGCAACATTCCTGGGGCACAGTGGTTTCAATCCTCCAGCTTGCAAATAATTTGACAACAGAGGGAAGTGATATTTTGTGTGTCCAACTCCCTTGCAGTGTATGCACGAGGAATATGTGCCAACTTCTTTACCCATGTATCTGTGTAAATTATGAATTTATAAGTGCATAGCTTCTAATTGGCTCTGACTTTGTAGTGCTCCAAATTGAGCATCATCTCTAGGCACAGCTTCTAGTTTCATGGCATTTTCCAGGGCTTCTTCCTGATAATCAATCTTATGCTGACCCATAGGCCCACGCAGATGTGGAAAGAGCATGGAAATGAACCATTACTTATTGTTTGCTTTAGTTTTTGGTCAACTTCCCAAACATATTCCTTTGGCCCTTCCCTAAAATATTTCAATTCTATTACGCACTGAGAATAGGATTTTGGCTTTCGGAACTCCTGCTTCAGAGCATCCTTAATCTGCTTAAGAGTGGGATATACATTTTAAGAAAGGTATCCCATGAACCAATATAAAGCATGACCTTCAAATGTCGTAGCCAGCTATGCACTCTTGATAGCATCAGTATTAAAATTCTACATAGTCCACACTGCTTTCTCCACAAACCAAAATCGCTCCATATCCTCATCTCCCGCACCCTTAAAGGTGGGTAGATTCATATGTGCGGCCATATATTTTGCAGGTGGGGGATGCTGTGGGGTAGGAGGACTCCTACCTCTGCACGAATTCGATGGTGGCATAGAAGTAGGGTTATTTTTATCCTGCGTAGCCTCGCTTTTGTTTATATCAGGGGAGTTTCTGAGAGGATTGTGTACATATATGTCCCCTCTCTGATTGACCTGATAATATTTACTGCTACAGATAGTGCTTTTGGTCTGATCAGGGGTCATTCACTCGGTGTGGCTACACATAATACCCTTTTCACACAATAGCATCTTAATCAACAAGGAAAAAGTTAGTAATAACTTACCTTTAAATCCCTTCAAAGATATCCTTTCAGCCTCAAATTATGAAACTAACTGATCGACTGCAAACTATGTTATAGACCTTCCGAAGATGTTGTCAACCCAGCCATCTACAATTCATGTGATGGAATTATCAGTCTTTTCTAACTGCGTGATGTGATCATGCTTCCAACAGGTTTGGAATTCTACTAGTCTTGCCAACCACTCCTGTAATTCATGCACAAAGGTCACAAAGAAGATCTTGTGCACCTCTCTGAAAATTTACTTATTCTTCTACTCTTCGGTGGATAGCTTCTTACTTCTATTTTATTTTAGGGAAAATTATTGAATCTGTTTTTCAAACCATTCCTCTAGTTTAGGCTTTAATGGATACCAATGACCTTTCGACATCACCCAGTCCTGGCAACAAAAACATTTGTTGGCTTGAGGGTTTCTGACCCAGGTTCAGAGTTGATGTTAACCAACAAATCCCTCTTACTACTGGCGCTTTCGGTAGTGACCTAATTGTGAAAGTCAAATTCTCACTCGAAGGAGTATGGGGGGTGCTGGAGCCAGGTTTCCACACTGTGAGAGAGGTTTCAATGATGTGGGTGCCCTACAATCCAAAATAACCATGAACAAGTCTTCTCAAAAGAAGCCCTAACCAGGAAACACTTATAGACATATGCAGAATAACTTGCGTGCAGGTTAACACCGGATTCTAAAGAAAGTAATAACACTTAAAAAAGAATATCAGAGCCAAATAACATTAGATCCATCCAATAATCATTCATCTAAACCCATAAACAGTTGCGCAAGAGATCTAATTGCAGATAATACATGAATCGGAAATAATCTGTAGAAACATTCATATCATCAATAGTAAATGGATTTCATACTCAAATATCTACAATAATAGTTCTTTATTAATGTCAATTCATATCCTTAATACAAAAACCCTCCAGTCACCCATGCACACAGCCAGCAGGGTCCACACAGAGCAAGACTAAGGTCTCCGTGCAAACAACCAACAAGAGCCTTCTACCCAAATAATTTCACACAAAGTATCAGAAAATAGTTTGATCTATCGTCAATGTCCAAACATATAAAAAAATTGACTTCTTAGACTCAGTATAGACTTCTATTTATACCTTTAGCCTGAGGTACACAAGGGTCAGAAACCTGTGGTTTGTGGCCCCTTTTTCTGACCTTTTTACCCATTAGAGCTCATGAGGGGCTTTGAATCGCCCCAACTCTCCTTGAGTTGTGTTGTGCATGACGAAAATTACAAAATCTATTACAAAAATATATCAAAAATTGTCGTCACACTTACGGGAGCCCGCTCCAACACTACTGGAGTAAATGTTTCTCCAAAATCTATTCCTGGTTGCTATGAGAATCCTTTTGCTACACGACTTGCTTTAAATATATCAATTTCACCTTTATCATTCAGAATTTTCTTTTACACCCACTTCACACCAATGATATTTCTACCCTTTGGAAAATTAACCAAATCCCATGTATCATTATTTTCAACAACGTCAATTTCTTCATCCATAGCTTGCACCCAGTTTCTATCTCTGATTGTTTTTTTAAACAAACAATGTTGGAATGAAAACAATGAAAATCTTTAACTAACATCCAAATATTCATAAATATCTTTCAAACTTCTCATATTTCTCTTACCATTTCTTGACTCATCTCCTGATTGTCTATTGGGAGAATTTTTGTCTGTTGATCTTCTTAAATATCCATGCCACTCAAGAAATATTGGCGTCATTTTTGGTGTGACTATGTTCAATGTCTACTCATTTGATTCTTGTTGTTATTTATTTGCTACATCCTCTTCCATTAATGGTGCTTGTGCATCAATTGTTTTGTCTACAGTCCCATTCCTTGACTCTTCTTCTTTGAACGCAACATCTATGCTAATTATGGTCTTCTTGGTGACAAGTTTATATACTTTGTAAGATTTTGACTGCTCACTATAAGCAGTAAATATGCATTTTTCACTTTTACCATCCAATTTTCCTCTTATATGCTTCAGCCAAAAACTATGAGATGAGATACGCTACGAGACATACCTGACCATGCTTCTTTTGGTACTCTGTTTATCACACTATTTGTAGGTGATATATTTAGTACATAAACAGGACATGCACCTACTTCTTCTCAATATTCATTTGACAAGTTTCTTTCATCATACTCCTTGTCATGTTCATAATTGTTCTATTATTTCTCTCTGCTACAACATTATGTTGTGATGTGTATATGGTTGTAAACTATCTTTTGATTCCATGTTGTTTGCAGTACTCATGGAATGTCTTCGAATCATATTCTCCACCACCGTATGACCTCAATATCTTGATATATCGATCACTTTGGTTCTCCGATAAGGCTTTGAATTCTTTAAACTTTTCAAAAGTTTCGGACTTGTGCTACAAGAAGTAAACCCAAGTCTATATTCTCCACCACTGTATGACCTCAATGCCTTGATATATCGATTACTTTGGTTCTCTGATAAGGCTTTGAATTCTTTAAACTTTTTAAAAGTTTCAGACTTGTGCTTGAAGAAGTAAACCCAAGTCTATCTTCTATAGTCATCAATAAAATTGAGAAAGTAACAACTTCCACCAATGGGCTGTGTCCTCATAGCTCCGCACAAGTCTGTATCCACCAACTCAAGAGGTTTCTTTTCTCTGTATGAAACTCCCTTTGGAAAAATTTCCAGTGTTGCTTTCCCAATATGCATCGCTCACAAGTACTAGGAATTTATTTGATGGGAGGTAATCCTCTAACCATATGCTTCTACTACAACAATCTAAAACTAGAAAAGTGCAAGTGTCCAAACAGAAAGTTCCATAAATAGTAATCATTAGAACATGCAATTGTAAAAGAACTAACCTAATCATTGTAATTCGTCGTCATCTTCACCTTTTCTATTAGATGCTTGTTTGGGGGCTTGCCATAAATAATACACTCTTCTCCCCGAAAGATAACTCTATCATTTCTGTGTCAATTGACCAACACTTATCAAATTATTTTTTAAGGCGAGACGAGTCGCACATATTATTTAATGTTGGTCATACTTTGAGTCCCCAAATTTACCTCCTTCTTCATAGATTGATCCAAATTTTCAACCAAATTCTTGTTTCCTTTCATGTGGATATTGCAACCACTGTCTAATAGCCACACATTATGAGATGTTTCATGCATGCTATGGAAAGCTAGGAACATGGAGTTAGTATTCTATGTAGTAACATTAGCTCTCTGGTTTCCTTGATCAGTTATCCTCTTCTTGGAATCACAGGAAAAGTGACCAAATTTATTGAAATAATAATATCTCACCTATGATTTGTCAAAACTTTGATTATTGTTGAATCTTTTGTTGTTGCTTCCAATTTCATGTTCATGATCTTCTCGGTCATCTCTCTGATGACCATATCTTCTGCCTCATCCTATGCTTGTCGATCTACCTCCGTCTTGACCTCTTGAAATAGAAACTTGACTTTTGAAACTAGTTTCTAAAATGGAATCATTATTTTTGTTTATCCTTGCCTCATGTGATACAATTGATCCCATCAACTCATCAATTGTCAATCTTTCCAAATCCTCGGCTTCTTCTATGGCTGCTACCACAACATCAAATTTGTTATAAAAATATGTAAGGACATTCTCAATCACTGTTCGATATTTAATATCTTTACCATCAAATTTTAACTGATTTAGGACAAACATGACCCGATTCATGAAAGAATCGATGTCCTTTGTCTCCTTCATATACATACTTTCAAAAGTTCTTTTGGTATTATGAAATTTAACAATATTGACTTCTTACATACTTTGATAACTTGTCACCAAAGTTTCCCATCTTGTCATTGCTAAAGATGTAGTCATAAGCTTATGGAACACTGGTCGGTCCACTACCTACTGGATAAGCAGCAATGCTTGTGCATTCTTGCTTTTATATTTTGTCCATTTTCCCCTCTCTACATTAGTGAGAGATTATTCTGTTACTTCACTCTGAGGTTTTGCAAACCCAAACTCTACATGATCCCAAACATCCTGCATTTTCAACATGGTCTGCATCTTAATGACCCACACATCATAATTCTTCCATGTGAAAGAAGAAAGTTATGGATGGAAACTTGATGCTTCCATATTTCTTAAAAAAAAATCACTTCCCTTATGAAAATCTAAGTTTCCTTTTTTATATATATATTCTTTGCAAAGCTCAAAAAATAACCCTTATAATAAAAGCCCAAGTTTTATTTTATATGAAAATCTGTTATAAAAAAAAATATTTTATATATAAAATAAACTTTTATATGAATCACTTTCCAAAAGTAATAATAAAAACTCCTTTAAAACATTCATTTTACACTCACATGATTTATGAAAGAGCTTTTAAATAAATCAACCCATTTTAAGAAAAAGGTTGATACGTATATGACTTTTAAAGAATAACACAACATTTGAATGAATTCTCATTGACCTTTTTTATAGCCTCTAACGTGTCGGAAGTTTACTACCTCAGTGTGCTAATGCTCCTCACAATGGTATTATTCCCTGTTAGTTCCTTAACGCACCCAATAACTAAGGTTGGTTGAGTGCTAGGGAATCATGGTAACTTTTTGATCTGTAACGTAACTCTATGATGTTCCCACCAACATTTAATGCCCCAAGTATAACTTCCACATGTGTTATGGCTTAAACAAGTGAGGGAAAAAAATTCTCTTCTGACACATGGTTTATTGTTGATCCATCCTCCCTCACTCACCCTAACCTTGATATGATACCAATTTGTTGGAAATGCAGAAGAGTAAAGGCGCAAATAACACAAATAATTCACATCCAATAACACACTAGTTGCCGCTCTTCTATTGATCACATAAATTTCAATCTTAATCTTAATACAATGAACCTAGTGAAAGGTATTTAAACCTTTTCAAGTAATGAATTTCCTAATATGACTTGACATGAACACACTTACCAAATTCATCTATCACTTATCTCGACTCGACTCAAAACTCACTTAACTGACTCTCTAAATATAGTTAAATCTTCATGCGGGAGTTAATTATCTAATTTTAACACTGGCAAAACAACATTGGTTTTGGAGTGTAAAATAGCAGAACCATATTTTTAAATATGCTTCCATAGCTATATAACCACCGCATCAAGAGTTATTAGGTTTATGGTAGGGACTTAAAAAACCTAATATTAAATATAGCATTTATAATATGATATTTGTAATATAGCGTTGATAATATTCAGTTTACTATTATGATTTATAGCATTGGGTGTTTAATATATAAGATTTATAATATAGGATTTTAAAAAAATAGGGTTTATAATTTAGAGTTTATAATATTACGATTTATAACATTTATTTTAGTATTACGCTTTATACTATTCGTTTTATTGTTGGAATCAATGGTTCCATGTCATGTGTAGTTGTCATTAAGAGTTACAAGGAGCCAACATAGATTTTGTTGTTTCCAATGCACAAGATGTAGTCACGATCTAGATCTATCAAAGTCAGTGATTTATGTGCTACATATTTGTACCTATGGCGATCAATAAAGGTATCAAGTGTGTTTGGTTGTGCTTTTAATAATGCTCTCTCTTCTCTCTGTTTTTCTAAAATGGTATTGGAGCCATAAGGCCGAGATCAATTTTTATGTGATTTTGTTTTTTGCCTCAATTAAATATATAAACATATGTTTCCTTTTTTGCCTATGGTGCATTGATGTGGATATCAGATCCTATTTTGCAATTTACTTCCTTGTAATCATCATTCAACAACTCATTTATGCATCAGTCGTTGTGCTATTGATTGTGTAGATATAGAGGCACCATATGCAACATATTTCCTACCTGATTTCATTTCAAGGGCCCCTCTCTCATCACATGTTGTGGAATTCACTAGCTGAGAGTAATCGTCCCTCTTAAAAGCACATTTTTGGTGTAATCATTGTGATCCGCGCAACATAAATCTCTATAGTGTGGAATAAGAGCCTCAGTTCTAGAACTTGGAGTAGTGGATCTATGCAGTGGATTTATCCACAATATTTTCCACAGCAGATTCATTGAGAGCTAAGAATAGTTGCATATAACACGGGAAGTGGCTAGAAATTTCGAGGTGAGTTATCCTAGCTCTTCTCAAAAGTAATGTGATTAATGCTGAATTAGTGAGAAATTCTTTGCCACAAAATCCTCCCAAAAAAAATGAAACAAAAAGACACTAAAAAGTGTCTTATTTTGAGCCCTCTTCCATTTTGAATTTTCTTTCACATGATTCTTTTAGATTGACCTCCTAATTCACTATACCACAAGATGGCATCAAGATTTGTAACATAAGAAGAGTGATCATCAAGTATGAGACCGTTGATATGGATATCGGATCGGGCTACTGGATCTAATATCTTCCTAGCTGAGCAACATTAGAAGTGTTGTTATTTGTGGAGACGTCAAAAACAATGTTTTCACCTGCACATGTTCTGATTGGGTCAACTTCTCCTAGATCTGCATGTGAGATCTCCTGAGGAATTTTTTAGAATAAAAATAAAAATAAAATCAAGGTAGCTCCAATCCAAGTTAATATTTAAAAAAGAAATTGAAATTCTTGTGAAATGTGGAACTTTTACCATGGGAAAATTTTAATGGGCATAAGTTCCATAGGTGGAAAGTTAAAATTCACTTGAAAATCTGAATAAAAACTTATGGGGCCTTGTTAATTGAATTGAAAAATATACTCTGGATTCGTCTCAATTACTCATTTTCTAAAAAATGGAAGAAAAATAAAATTATATTATTGGTCTCTATTTCAAATTCTCATCTTCACTTCATAAATTTCGAAAAAATTTGTAAAAAAATCTGGGAAGAATTAGTAAAAGATTTGGAGATAATGTTGTGAATGCAAAGTTCACCTTAAAACTACAACTATTCAAACTGAAAATTCATGATGGCACATATTCGATTACTCATATAAATGAACTAAAATGTCTCATAAGGAAGTTGGAATAAAGTTTCTCTAAAGTGGATGATGAAGATGCAATGACTATATTTTTGAATACCTTATCTTCAAATTATGACATTAATATTTTTACTTTAAACCAATTATCAATTAAATCTCTCGATGAAATGATAATGACACTCCTTGTAAGAGAAAAGAGAAGGAAATCGGAATACATTGAAGGCAATTTAAAAAATTTAATTGCACTCTTTTCAAAGGGAAGAAGAAAAATAGAAGCTGGGTTGAATGTTTCTACTGTCTAAGGCAAGGACATACAATGATGAATTGAAAATTTTGTGCCAAATATATTCTTAAAGGAAAACGGAAAGAGTCATCAAATTTAACTAACACATAAGGTATATCAGATTCTATGTCTGAAAATTCTGCAAAACTTGAGAGTGAGGAAGAATACATTCCTAAGACTCTCAATCTCTTCTAATATTTATGCATATATATGCACTCTTATTGTGTGGTGTGTGTTGTAGTTTTATAGAGTGTTATTGTCGAAATTTAATGTGCAAAATCAAATGAAGAACCAATTATAAAAAAATATTAACATATTTTAAAATTGGCGGTTCTTGATGCATATGGTGGGACAAGAACATATGACTATTTTGATGATGTATAATATGTTATAAGTTGGTGGTGTTGTATGGAGCCAAGAACACCGACTTATAGGCTAATTTTATTATGTGTTTAAGAGGTCACCTTGTATAATTTACTTTTGAATATATTTAGTACCGAGAATGCCTTCCTAGATAGCTTGGGAATATGACAGAATACCATGTATTCAACACATGGAGGTATCTCCATAGGATGGTTCAGTATCAATACTGACCTGTCATGCTTTAGGAGGTCGAGAAGCGTCAATTCTGCAAAGTACGTCAAATATGGTTTGAAGTAGTTGTCTTAAAAGGATCAAGTGATAGCTCAAAGATGTTATAGTAAATAAAGAGAGGTGTTTGAGAGATTTCAGAGTGCGTGTAATTGCTAATGAAGACCAGTTAGAAAATTATTAATATTATTGTTGTAATATGTGTTTTCAATGTTTACGATGTGAGCATTAAGGGGCAGTGTTGAAAGTAATGCTTCCATGTTATTTTTAATTTTAATTAGGAGCTATGAGTAGTCAAAATAGGTGTTGATGTTTCCAATGCATTAATTGTATTCATGATCTAGACGTTTCGAAGTCAACAATTTATGTCCTTTATATTTCTACCCGTGGTGATCAATAAAGGTATCAATTTTGTTTGGTTGTGTGTTTAATAGTGCTCTTTATTCTCTCTCTTCTCTAACATTTATAATATATGGTGTTTAATACATATAGTTTATATTATTAAGGTTTAATATTAGGTTTTAAGTTTTAGATTCTATAAAATTATATTTAAAATATAAGGTTTATAATGTTAGGTTTGAAATATTAGGTTTCAATATTAAGATTTATAATAATATATTTTCATACGAGACTTTATAAATATCTACCATACACCTAATAATCATTAATGTGGTTGTTTGTATATCAACACCCGTATTGTAATTCTAGTATTATAAACTTAATATTATAAACCCTAATATTATAAGCATAATATTATAAACCAAAAATATAAAATCTAATATTATCAACCCTTTCTATTAAATCCTATATTAAAAACCTCATATAATAAACCATAATATTATAAAGCCTATATATTAAACAACCTATATCATAAACCCAATATTATAAAGCCTAATATTAAACCCAAAATTATAAACATTTTTTTGTCAATCTCCAAGGAAAAATCATAATTTTAATTATTAGAATTGAAAATTACCTTTTGTATATGCATTAAAAAAGGCTATTTGGAAATAAAATTCCATCCAAAAAGACAAAAGTAGCAGATAGTCCTTTCCATTGTAATGTTTCATGATCTTATTACTAAAATAAATAAATATTTCAAAATAAAAATCATATTTCCATCCAGAAAGTATCCATAAGGAAAACATCGTCGAAGTTGCTGATGTAAAAAGATTGTCCGAGATCTAGCTGCATGCCTTTTATAAAAGTCTTATGCTAATAGTCATAATGTGTGTCTTTTAACTATTCCATGATATTCCATGAGCCCAAGATTTGTTTTGTGCCCTCCTTGGGAAGGGTATCAACAAGGGTGTTTCTCTCCCTATAGATATCACAACACAAAATATGATAAAAAACCTGATTTAATTCTAGATATCAACCAAAATGGGAATTAGTGTGTGCATGTGACATATGCTCACCCAATAAAACCAATTTATAACAACCATAGAGTCCCTAAAAATTGGAAGCTTCCTAAAACCCTTTTCAGTGCCAGAAAAAAGTAAAATATTTACACGGTATAATGCAACATAATTATGTGTACCCTTTCCTAGCCCAATTTGAAGTTTAAATAAGTTATTTTCATTTCTGTAAAGAATTCAACCCTACACCCCTCACTCTGCAATTTCACTCAACAAGGGAAGTGTTGTCCATGTATGGCCAAGAATGGGTGCTCTTCACCACACTTGGTGTGGTAACCCATAGCATGTGAATAGACATAACATATAAATTTATTTCATGAGTGGATAATGCTTGGGATGCCACCTTTTCATGGGTTTTTTCTTTGATTTATAAGATGGCATTATTTTGAGCAATTCAAATGGTCGATTTTGTCACAAGAGGAAGGTTTCAGATATTTTTTATCCTTCTTGATCCCATCATAGCTTCCAAGCTTCTTTGCATGATATACCCTGCCACATATAAATTAAACATTAATATTGAGACAAAATATTCCACATAGTTAGAAAGGGACATAACAGAAAATGGTGTTCCACTATTTCCTCTACACATTTTTCATAGTGTACACCATGTTGAGAAACCTGTGCTTATAGGGATTATGGTCTGATCCCTCCTTGAAAATTACATGTTATTTATGTTGCCTTATTTTACTTCTATGTTTGACTATATTTCATCACGAAATTACCATATTAAAATGTATATGAATAGCACAAGAACAAGAGACACAAGATATATGCACTCAGTAAGGTCCAAAATCCTCCAAGGGGAAAACATAGTCTAACTCTTCCACTCGTAGATTCAAATCAAGATAAGACAATCCAAGACCTTTATACCGAAGACCTTAAATCCTATAAAAACACCTGCTTCAATCACAAAGTCATTCGTTCCTTATAGTAGATGATCCCTGCTAAAGTCTCTAAGTGCCAACTTCTGAGATGGAGCTTCAATCCAGAATTTTAGGCTCCAGTTATAGAATTTTGGACTTGCAGTTGACTCAAAAAATTTGGACCCAACTTTAGTATAGTAAATACACACATGAGAGAGAGAGAGAGAGATGCTAAAAAAACACACATTTTTTCTTCTCGAACTTCGTGATTTTTTCTCCTGAATTGCACTCTTTGTTTCTGCCTCTTTCTGTTGTAGATCAAACTTGTGGAGTACGAGTCTCAAATGAGTCGAGTTGCCTCTCTATATAGACTCTTTCTCTTGGATCAAATAGCCCTCATCTAGGCCGATTTGGTATGGAGGTGACAAATTACAGTTTTGACTCAAAATAAATCTTTTTACATGGTACAAAAGCCTAGGAAGGGTGGTATAAAAATGAAAATGACTTTATTGATTAATTAAAAAACCTAGAAGCTATCAATGGAGGCTTTCACCTAGAAATTAAATAAAAGAGCACGAAACCAATGCTTCAAGATAACTTTTCTTTCACAATAAATTTATTTTCTTTTTCTTTTCATCAAATACAATTACAAAGACTGACAATAGTTATATTCTTGGACACTACCTCTTAATTAGAAAAATTCTTTCATTTTTACATAGAAAATAATAATAAATAAAATATTTCAATGTTTATGATTAAATAAAATGCTATATATATATATATATATATATATATATATATATATTTACGTTGTTTCAAGTGTAAAAAAATTGATTCTCTCTATGCTTTATTTATATATATATATATATACAATACTTCATTTTAATATATATATATATATATATATATATATATATATATATTTGCATTGTTTCAAGTGTAAAAAAATTGATTCTCTTTACTTTCTAGATTTATAGCTAAAATGATTTTATGAAATTACCCATTCAAATTCCAATCTAATTAAGTAAAAATGATATTAAAAAAATTGATTGTAATATAAAATGAAATACATCTATTTCAATTTCATCATACAATTGAAATATTATTGAGTAATAATTTAAAATTTTTAATTAAAATTTTATAATATTTTTTAAATTTAAAATTCTGTTACATTTAAGAATATTGAAATACTGAAATCCAATAGAGTTGACTATTTGTTTGTTTGTGTGAGTGACAAAACCGTCAACTTCGTTGACTTCAACCTGGTTATCCTACCGACGCATCCATGTCACTTGACGGAGGACCAGCAATTGCCCCATTCATGTTGGACCTTTCCAGCAATTGCATAGGTCCAGCAATGCCATAGGTTCTCAGGTTTAACTCTTTTACTTGCAATCAAAATAAAATGCGAATAGTTAATGGTAATATGAATTCCATATAAAATGAATATATTCATTAAAATATATTTTAATAAATGACTTTATTTTTTAAATCAAGTGATTTTAATAGAAATCAAAATTTTAAAGCGGATTCTAGCACCTAAAAGTCCAAAAAGTGACAGTAAAGACAACTCCTTAAAGAAAATGGTTGCGTATATAACCGAAAATACGATCTAATACTAAAATCTCGTGCCGGGCGGTAAAGATGAGTGAACGGAGTGGTTCACGCCTGTGAAGAAATGAATGGCGGGCTGTATCGAGAATGAGATTTTTGTTTGTTTCTGTGGCTGACACGAAACCACCATCATCGTTGACTTAGTGGAGGTTGTCGTGGAGGGTTATAAAAGGGTGGCGTCTGAGAAGTATGGGAATAACGGTGGGCTTTCGAAGGGGATTATTAGAGGTCATATTATCATTATTAGAGGGATTATCATTATTATAATTATAGTGGAGATATTATTTCATTTGAGGCAGCCATGACAATCAGATCATTTTCCTATGCTTTACCTCTCATCTTACTACTCGCAGTAGTGGGCGTGCAGGGTATACCCGTAACGGGTGTGTGTAACCCAAATCAAATCCCAAGGGGAAGTCCATTCTTCAGTACTATCGGAAAGCTACTGGTAGTACTGGAGGTAGTTGCAATCTGCAGTGTATTAGGCCGTCCGGAGGTAGTTGCTCGGGCTCTCTGCTACGCCTGCCTTACTAACCTGGGTGGCTCTATTGTAACAACACCGTAACTGCTATTGTTGAATACGGTGACCCCTGTTCCATCCTCTACGCTATTATTCAATCCTCTACTTTTACTATCAACTCTAATATTCATGTCGAAATAAAACTCATCCTCTACTCTACATCCGTGTTCAGGTACTACTAAATTATCAACACCCATGCATGTAATATCTCTGTTTAGAAAAAACTGAAAGGAATTCGTAGTGATACCGCTTCGTTGGTTTGTTTGATGAGGTGCTATGCCCTGAATTTACCTCCTTTTATGATTGTAATAGTTTTTACGTCATATTATGGAATGTCTGGTTTGGCAATTCCTATATGGAATATGAAACATTATATAATAAAATATTAACATAGTTTTTAAGTATGCTTATATTTAATTTATGTTTTTTTGGGTTTGTTTTTCTTTCATATATTGCTGTAAATATTTGTATTTGGACAGAGCTGTCTGACAATTGTAAATTTTTTTCAAAAGATAACCTTCAGATTCAGCTATTTATTTATTTCTTTAACATATTATACTCTTTCAATGTTTATATACCAATCTTATATCATGGATATTACATATTTTTTTATTTAAAATAAATATATATATATTTTTTAAAATCACTATCTACTACATTCCTCATGTTGCAAATCTATTTGATTTTGATTTCATTTTATGTATATATATATCAATATAATATGATACATACTATGAGATATTTCAAGTTATTGATGCTATATAGGACTTCCTATTCCAAATTATAGATGTTAGATTCGCAAATTAAAATAAATATGTAAATAGATAAGATATGTTCTCAGCTAATTATTCTTGGTGGCATAAGCCTTTCAAGGGGTATGATTTCAGACAATTATTTTATCATATATATTACAAATGAGTTTAATGAATATTTTAATAAAATTAATAAAATATTGATAAATTTAATTAAATAAATAAATAAAAGTTATTATATTAAATATAATATAAAAAACAATAAACCTAATTCAATGTTTTATTTGAACCAAATCCTAATCCAATGTTTCTATAAGTCATATTGAAAAGAAAAAATATCTACTGCACCAACTATCACAATTAAAGAAATACTTTTAACCATAAGGCGAATTTAATCTGAAATTCCTAAATATGTAAGAGGTTTTTTTAATGAAATTTTTTTAGCATAAAACAAATTATCGCTGAGTAGTGTACTGGAATCTTTTAATCACTGGTCCAAAGTCATTCATGTGAGAGGTTTGAATATTTCCTCAGACAATCAAATTAAAAATTGGAACTAAAATACGAAAAGGGAAGTACAATTGACTCTGACTCACGACGAGAGTTCCATGAAGCAGAGATGTGCGTAGCATTCAGCTAATTTGTTTGTTTTCCAATTATATTTTTGCTACGAACTATTTTTTCCCACTGAAGATTGCAGTTATAAACTAAAATGGATTTATAGGTAGTTCAGATTATTGAATTTAAGATTTCAAATCCAAAATCCAAAATAGAGATCTCAGTATTTTGAAATTACGAAATTTAGGAAGTAAGGGATACAATTGCCACGGAGGGGTGCATTGAATTTGTAATTTGATTAAATATAAGCAATCTAAATGTTGACATGTACAATCATGAATATGTATTAAATTACCTTTCAAATCAGCACTACAACTCATTCACCAGATTCACTTATTACAATGCATTTTGAAATAACATCTCTAAATCATATATATCAATTATTTTTTTATAAAAAATAAAAAATAAAATTTACTAAATTTAAAAAAAAATCTTATTGTTGACCCAAATATGGAATGAGATTGAGTAGAGATTTTAAATCTAATTGGCAGTAACCACATTTACTACCCTGTAGCACAAGAACTATGTATCCCCAATGTATCTAAAAAATGATGTATGAGACAAAAAAGATAGTTCTAAGTAAACCCAAAATTAATGATTCACTTCTTTCATGAAAATCACATTTAAGAAAAACTTGGATTAAATATATAATATAAATATGAGAATGATGGATGGAATAAATAGAATAAATAGATGTAGATATAAATATATTAAAAAATTATTTAAGTCATATTTTTTTAGAAAATAATATGAATTTTTTTATGGTGGGAACAATTATCAGAACTTAATTGACAACCATCTCTAATTGTTATCCGCAAATGTACGCTAACTCATCACCATTATTCAAGGAAAACCACGCCACATGGAATAACCCGTTGCAATTACAACATAAATATCACTTCTAATACAATATATATATTCGAACACTATTACAATATATGTTATTACATCATATCAATATATGTTTATTACATTACATTAGTTATATACTATTGTAGCATGCCCTAGTAATCTTACTTAGAGAAATTTTTAGTAAAAGCATAGTGAGTTATACAACCATTAACGACCATTTTTGTAACATATTAACATAGATTTCATACTATAACTATGCATTGATTCCATGACTCTTTTAACTCAATTATTAAATGACATACTTGATAATATAAAAATCATTTCATGAAATAAATTAACATCATAAAAATTGAAATATTGAACAATCACATCATTAGACACAGATATACCCTCGAAACCCATGGGACGAAAAGAAAAAAACGTTTAATTTTATTATTAAATGTTCATGAGGGTGTTCACCCTTCACTCAATGGTTATAAGGAAGTTCATCCCTTGACCTTTGTGATAAAATATTATATATAAAAATAATATTAAATGCTACATAACTAGCGATAAGCTATTACAATCATCATCATATCAATTAACCATGAATACTCAATCTCTATGTCCTTATGATCCCATGGTTTCCATCAATGGATCATACATATCGGTTAGCCATGAATACTCAATTTCCATGTCCTTATGATCTCGTGGTTTCCATCAATGGAACATACTGCAATTAGAATTCCTCAATCTACAAAAATCTTTATCTGCTACAATGATAAACAAAAATTTCATTTGCGCAAGTCACCATTCTTTCCTATCATTATTGTCATAAACACACTTGATATCATGGTTAGATAAAATATAAAAAAATAATAATCAATCTTTATTAGTGGCACTTCAACATCTATTTGTGTGCATGCATAAAGAATAAACAAAATGTAATGAAATTTCTTCTTTAACATCATTGCACATATGTTAGTAACAAGAAAATCACTATCATGTGTCATATTTCAAACAAAACACTGACATAATATTGAATGCATTTTCATATTCTTTCCAAAGGAAAGCTAACATACTAGATATTGTTCTTCTGCATGCAAATGCATAACAAAATTTTAGGAGAACTAGCCCAACAATAAATTTTCTTTGTGCTTACTATTATGTTTTTTTTTCTTGTTTTCCTTTTTTTCTTTTTTTTTTCCAGAGGGATTAACGCAATAGATTCTATACTTATGTATGCGAATACATGTTCTTTTATAAAAAATATTTCCCACTAGAGAGTTATTCACAATGTCTAATGGCTATTATGTATAAAAATGAAAGCTCTATTTCTAACAAAGTTAACATAATGGTTATAATTTTCTAGATGCAACTACTTGTCCTCTCCAAGAGAAAATAACATGATATATTTTACTTCTTACATATGAAATATATATTTCCTTCCAAAGTAAAACTAACTAAACATTGCTGGGAAAATAAACACATTTCTTTTCCAAGGGTCAAACACACAACATTTATTTTTTCATGCAAAGAAAAATTTTCCTCTTACCGAAAGCTCTATCTAAATATCTATACATAATGTTCTCCAGAAAAAAACTAATACCACAACTAATCTCTTTAGGTTTTCAAATGAATATGATTTTCACCAAAAGAAGGTTAACACAATTAGTATTATGCAATTGCACATTCCTTTTCTTTGTAAATATAATACCAAAACTATACTTTTCCTTGCATGCAAGTGTATATATTTCTCTATATAATTTTTTAAATGAACCTTAACACAATAAAGCATGTGATTACTAGTTTTCCTCTCCAAGAATCTAATTCAATAATGGATACAATGGCACGTTTTTCTTCTTTCTTATGTTTGAAGAGTTCTAACACAACAAATAATTATTTTCATATATATATATATATATATATATATATATATATATTCCAAAGAATCTAACGCACTAATTATTATTTTTCCTCACTAGCTATTATGCATGTAATACAATGCATATGCTATGTGAACATCATTGGTAATATTTTAAATGAAATAACTTAATTAATTTTCTAGAATTATCAATATAATTGTTCTATTTTCTTATGAATTTGAATATCCTACATCTTTTCATGAAATATCAACACATTTGTTCTATTTTTGTGCATGCAATATCTTTTTTCTTTTTAATAAATATCAAAGTTAATAGTTATTGGCCTGGGCATGCAATTAATTTATTTATTTTCAAGAACACTAACATAATATTTATCTCCATATTTATATAAAAACTATCTTTATCATGCTTACAAATCAAATGGAGACATTTTTTTTTCCTATTTCAGTCATAAAAATTCAGTGTTGTTTTCAAACAGTTGGAAACAAATTTTTCAAAACCAAAAGAAATTGTTGGGAACAGTTTTATTAAATAAAGCATCTATAAAGTTTTTACACAAGTGTCATGGTTTGGAAGATTTGAATGAATCTTTACAACACATGTTTTGAGATTTAAATACTAAATAATTTCGTGTTCCTATCATCAACTTTGGACACAATTTTCAAAAATTTAAAAACGAAAATTTCAAATATGAAGGAGGCTTTTCACGAGAACGAGCACACATTAAAAACTCTCGTTCAATTTTTACACATATATCATTGTTTGGGAGATACAAATACATATTTTGACCCTATTTTCTAATAAATCATGTATTTCACAAGATTATTTAGCAATGAAAATATTTTAAGAATTCAATACACATGAAATTCTTTAAGAATTCAATGAAAAAATACCTATTTCTCTATGCATGGAAGTCTATGGAGTTTTTTCGAAGAAAATAATCTGGACTCTTTATCATATGAATTTTTTCAAGAAAATAAATTTGATTCTTATTTCTTCATGCACCATATGTAAACATAACAATTCTCAAAGAGCGTAGTTACCTATATTTTAATGCATGCTTGGCATCCCTCCTTACTCTCTCTTGGATCCATTCAAAATGTATTTTGTCATTATTTCACATATTTCTCCATAAGCTTAAAATAAATAGAATTAATAAAATGAAATAGCTTTTATAAATCTTAAAACATTCCATAAATCACCCATAAATCTCTTATGCTTTTATTTTCAAGGTAGATTTTCTTTTTCCTTATGAAAAAAATATCACTTATCCATACATTGGCTAAAACTCTTACTAATTATTTCTAAAACTAATAAAA
Organism: Pinus albicaulis; assembly: GCA_034641835.2. Taxonomy (NCBI): domain Eukaryota; kingdom Viridiplantae; phylum Streptophyta; class Pinopsida; order Pinales; family Pinaceae; genus Pinus; species Pinus albicaulis. The sequence goes on along the minus strand of JAXQQM020082054.1, from coordinate 47,743 downwards.
TATATAAATTTGGAAATATAATTTATTTAGATAGAAGAATATAAATTATTCTAAATAAAAAAAATCACAATTAATTCGTGTAATATTCTAATAATTAAGAATTGCAATTGTATTCTTCATGTAATATAAATATAATAATTAATTATATTTAATTATTGAAAAACCCTCATTTTAAAACAATTTTTACGATAGCTTACACACGGGATATCACATACCCCCCATTAAAGAGAACACCATCGCCAGAGTTTTTATCTCATTGGAACATTAGCTTTTACTTTTCATTATCAATTATTTATGTAACGCCCAATAATACATTAATCATAATATTTCTAGAAGTACTCATAGAGAACCTACCCACTAATAATCAAAATGATTAAAAACATGGATCAAGTGTATGTTGTCTTTTATTTAGGGTTTCAACCAATGTTTATTTCTCACTAGTATTTTTTTCAAATTACTATCTTTCTCCCCCACATTAATTTAAATCAAAATCAAACCCATTGCATTTATCTTTAGCCATTTTTTCTTTTGTTTGTAAGGAATTTAGGGTTCAACAATTCACCTTTTATCTAATATCAATTATTTCATGTACATATATATTTAAATCTATGTTTTATATGCATGCATATAGACCAGTCTTTTCTAACTTGTTCATTTCCTTATATAGACCTGTAGACACAACCTATTTCATTGAAATTTTTTCTTGAATAAATTAATAAAACATGGTTGATGAACTATAATACATACAAAAAATTAGAGGCTTGTAACTTACAGTCTACTCTAACATCCAACATCTTTAGATAACTTCTAAATAAATAGAAAAATATAGACAAAAAATTCATCTAGCTATATTAAATGACTCGAAATTATTCAAGAATCGGCAATATTCTACCCAACCGTGAACTATCTCCAATAGTTACCCAGCGAGCTAAGATATAATTGCCACTAGAATAAACAACCTCATTGATTCCTTGGTGGCTTCTTCCAAGGAGAATTTTTAGCAGCGTACTACCTTAAGGTCTTCCAACCTGTTTCCTAGGCCATTTTGTTTTAGTTCTTTTCAAAAAAAAAAAAAAAAAAAAAAAAACTTTTCCTTCAAGAAAACATACACATTTTTCTCGTGTTGTACTTTATTTTAGCCCACTTAGTATTTTTGTCCAACTAAGTAATTACATTATTTTTCTCTCCCATTATGTGAATATTTTTGTCTTTATTATTTTCTCCTGTGGATTCTTAGGATAGTTTTGGGAAGGTCCATCTTGGGCTTAACCACCAATAGCTTTTCATAAACTGGAAATAATTCTTCTAAAACTCTATATTTTTTCCTGAATATTCCAAAAAATGTATTCATTAAATAAATAATAAAATAAAATATTACATCATCACATCAGTCCCATCATGGCTTCCATAGCCATTCAATCCAATAATAATTCAATGTCTAAAAATATTCAATGTCTAAAAAACCATTCCGTTTTTCATAATTATTGATTTGTATTATCATTAAAGAAAAATAACATTAAAGTACACCATGCATATTTACTTGACCCTCAACATGCATCCCATAGTTTGTAAAATTACATTGACAACAATTCATCACATGTCATACAGATGATATAATTTCCAAATTTACACATAACAAAAATCATGCAAATTAGAAACAAAAATTAACATATCTTGCATACCATAGCATTATAATTTCTATAAGTTCGCACCTTAACAACCATCACCTGTATATAAATGTAGGTGATTAATATTAAAAATCAAACAAATTAATATTATAAATCTTTGGGATTAGTATTATAAGCTAAATGGATTAATAAACCAAAAAAGTTATTAATATTATAAACGTAAGGGATCAATAAACCCAAGTTATTAATATTAAAATTGAAGTTATTAATATTATAAGTCCAAGGGATTAATAAATCTAAGGGACTAATGAAATAACCTCAGTGGATTAATAAAATCAAGGTATTGTTAGTATTATAAACCGTAAGGATTAATGAACCAAAGTGATAAATATTATGAAACCAAAATATTCATATTATAAACCGAAGATATTAATAAATCTACAGGGATTATTAAACCAAATATAAATGTTATAAATTGAAGGGATTAATAAATGGAAGTGAATATTAATATTATGAAGCCAAGGGATTAATATTATAAGCCCCTGGGATTAATATTAAAGGCCCTTGGAATTAATATCCAAAACCTTAAGTATTAATAAACAGAAGGGATTAGTTATTATAAAACCAAGGGATTAATATTAAAAAGTGAAGGGATTAGTATTATAAACCCAAGTGATAAATGTGATTGAATATGTTAGAGTTTATAATATTTATACATTAACACATGTTAACTATGATTGAATATAGTTGAAAAGTAAAATATTGTGAACATGGGAATCAGTCAAGAATAATTGATATGACTACCATGGTGAGCCACACTTACCTCATGAATCATACTCTATATATAAGTGAATTATAGTAAATAATACTATATTTTCATGGTAAACCATTAAGGATTATAGTGAATGGCTATGGATAATAATATTAATCTCAGGATCTATAATATTAATCCTCGGGTTTTTAATGTTAGTGTTTAATATGTTAAACTTGCAGTTTGTAATGTTAGGGTTTATATTAATAAACCTAGAATTTATTATATTTTGTTATATAATATAGGTTATTTGTGTTAGGGTTTGATATTGTGACTTTGGAATGCTAAAATCTATTCAATATCACATTTTGGAAAACATTGCCTCAATGTTATAATCAATCTCGCAATCGTTGTTGCAATTGTAATGACCCACCTCGAATTAAGGGCATAGTATGATTATTAGAATGAATTAGAGACATACATACAATAGCTACATATGGATGCATAATATGCATTGCACTAGTATACATACTAATTGGTTATCTATAAAGTCTAAATATAGGTAGACAAATTACCTATTATTATTATAACTGTGTGTGTGTGTGTGTGTGTTTCCATATAGTTAAATGAATTTATTATTGATATTAATATGTGTGTGTGTGTGTAAATATTAAGAATCTAATTAATGTATTAACATAAAAATTCTATAATAAAATTGAATTAATAAACCAATTTAAAAGGCTTATTAACTAATAAAATTGAGTTAAAAGGCTCATTAAATAATAAATTTTCTTGAATTGTTCCTTAAATAATATATTCATTTCAAATTAAACATGAAGATTTGAATCAATCAGCCAAATCCATTTAAATGTTTATAAATATATTTAGAAAATCAAAGGGAAATCAATTTAACCTTTTATTTAATCCAATATGTTAGTGACTACCTAAAAGTCATAAATATAAATTGATGTTTATTTATATTTTAGAAAAAAAAAATGGCCTCCTAAATTCATAAAGGCCATGACAGGTGACACACAATGCATAAGGAGTTTAAGTGATTTTTTTATGTGATGGTGGTGAGGAGGTTTTTTTGGGAGGAAAAAACTTCACCAATATAAGTATTGTTAATAAACTAAAGAAGAGGTTTTCTTATTCTCGGACGGGAGAAAGAAGGAAATATAGTGACACTGAATAGAGAATGCGGTGGAATGAACCTAAGGGGTGATTCGGGGGTTATAGACTGACCTAAAAATCTAGTAATATTAATCATTGTTGTTGTATTTTTAGGTATGGGGGCTAGAATACTTTAATATCAAAGTCCTATCTATCTAATAATTAGAGAGAATCATCCGATATAAGCAAGGAGGAATTGGTTAGTTCAATAATAGAAGTTGAGGACTTGGATTTGCCACAAAATAACGTCACTTAGGGATCGACATCAGATTGGAAAACCAAGTATTTGGATATATTTGATTTGATACATTTTATGTGAAACATTTATTCTCTAATCGAAGTCAGTTCAATAATGGAAGCCGAGGACTTGGATTTGCCACAAAATAACGTCACTTAGGGATCGACATCAGATTGGAAAACGAAGTATTTAGATGTTTTTAATTTGATAAATTTTATGTGAAACATTTATTCTCTAATGGAAATATAGTTATAGGCCTTACACATATTTTCAAGTCCCGCATTAAAATTATTTTAGACCTTATAGGCCCTACACTCCTCCCCCCAACTATTATAACATCATAGTATGTCTTTGCTTCATGTATGATGGTGATAAGGGCTAGTTGTATCCCATTAGTTGGTTTTTTATTTAATTTTATAGAGCCCTTGGGAGCTTTAAATCTAAATACATATGTTTTGTATGTTCTCTAGCATGCTTGGACTACAAAAACTTTGTCTAAGAGAAAACTTGGTGGCTATTATAACTCCATGGGAAAATACTAGCCCCCTAATTTATTGAAACTTTGTTTATATCTGTCTTAAACATGTGAATCTAATCACATGGTTTTCCTCCCATTATTTCTATTACATGAACCAATCCCTTGACATACAGAGGATCAAAATTATAAAAACATGAAAAAAGAATTGACTTACGAACTCTACTGTGGACAAAACCATCTGCTAGATCTACAATGCTGACATAAAGGCTTTGTCTTTAACAAGATTTGAATTCCTTGATAATAATATATGTGGCTCTAGTAGAGTCATCATGGAGGTAAAGGTAACCATTAATTAAATATAAATGATATCCAATTCCCTCTTCTTTGATCATGTTCTCTACAAATTCGATGGCATTTTTATGGCTATCGGCAACAAGTTTGGTTCTATTTAGACCATGGTCCCTCTCTCGTATAATAGAAATTCTTGAGCCATAGAATAATATGAGTTGTAGTCCACCCAATTTTGCCACTATCTCAATTATTAGCTTCAAGGACCACAATATTGTTTCCTTCTCTAACAAGCTTCTAATACGCACTTAATTATGTTATACCAAACGCAACTACAAAGATGTCAACATTTTCATCTCTTTTATTTTTGGGAATTTGGGTGCCAAATCCCCATGGTCCCAAAAAATGTGCTTTAGTCCAACCTAAACTAAATCACATAATTTTGATTTTATTATTCAAATTGATCAAATAAGTGTTGGCCAACTAAATCCACATTAATACTAAGCTCTTGATAATTATTGTATAGTTATAGCACTGAGAATGATTATTTTGATTGTTTTGTTTGGATGAAATGGCTCAAGGTCATCTCATTAAGTCGAATTTTGGGAAATTCTTTACATTTGTTAAAAATATGTAATACATAAATTAATTTATGGTTTTCATAGCAAATAATGAAAATATGTGTATTTTAGAGATCTTGTGCATGCATGTATCTGAGTCTCTCTTCTATGTAATTTGTGACTTTATTCATTCTTTAGAACTCATTAATTAGTAAGTCCTACCTAAATATGAAGTTTTGTATTCATTTTTTTAGTACGGTCAATCTTAAAAAAAGTAATATAAGATCACTTACACATGAGGGAAGTAAAACCTTCCTAAAATTTCGGTGAGGATTTATTGAAAGAGTATTTTTATTGTGTATTCTAAAACATGTATCATTTTTCATTGAAATTAGGACCATTTAAATTATTTGTATTTCCAATTTCATTTTTCATATAAGGACAAGTATTTTATGCCATGGATATTATTACCAATTGTAATAACATAGTGAACAACAAAATTGAATATTAGGTTAATGAATCTAACCTACCATTTTTTAATTTAATATGGAATGCATCTTTTTCTACATTAAGCTAGTGGAATTTTCCATGATGCGAGTGGTGATATCTCCTCTGTCGACTAGTTTGAAACTATCAACTTAAATATTGTACCTCCATTTAAAATGGGAATGGAGGGTGAGAAATTAACTGTTATTTTTGTGATGGAATACTTTCTCTATGTTTAAAAGATGTCTTAGGATGATAAATATGATGACTACTAATTAGCGTCATGGATGTGAGATTGTACCATGATTCCCGTATAGTAACATCGTGGACTCAACGTGCAAGAATAATTTTCTTTGGATGGTGCACTGTAATTTGGATGGTGCATTGTAGTTATGTAGTAGAGGGGCTAAATTCATATACTTTTTTATTCAGTGTGTTACCCAAAATCTATCAATTCATATTTTAGACTTTGTTTTTCTTAGTATTTTGCTTTCTTTAGTATGAGCCCTAGAAAAAAGCATATTCTACTTTTAGAAAAAGGATATGTAGTCTCTTGTACTCTTTTGTGCTTCGATGAAAGGTGAACGAATGGAATGGGTCTTTATCCCAAAATATAGATATAATTCAATTACCATTTTCTACTCATTATCTCTAATTTCAACATTCCTTGAAGTCAAACATATTATAGATCGAACCCCTATGTGAAGAGATCACGCCACACATTATATATTATTATATTAATACGAAATATAATGATATTCATGACACATGATTTCAAAATATTTTCAAAAACATGAAATATGTTTATGTAGTATCTAATGCCCGAGGTAAGTTTTAAAATAGATGAGATATGTTTGTGGAGAACTAAATTGTTTTTTATACATATTTTCACATTATCAATTGGCCATGATTTCAATTTAGAGTTCAAATTAAACTTTTCATTATGATTTTATGCATATACTTGTGGTGGTCGTTCATATTCACTCACTTAACACATTAGTTCATAGTGGATGCATTCTGGAGTATTAGTTTGATATGTCATTATATTTTCGACTTGGAGCGTGAGAACAATGGGTGCAGTCTTTAGTGTCCTAGTCGTACATGTCCCATGATATATATATATATATATATGTAAACGCTAGATCCTACACAATCCACCGTATATAATGTGGATTATTGATATTGAAATGTTCACATGTTTTTCTTTTGACTTTATACCACAAGTCATGGATTGAATTCATGTGCCATTGGTCATATACAAGGTTTGAACATCAAATTATATATTTGTTATTATATGTGGCCCTTACATATCGTACATTTAAATATTTAATGAAGTATTTTCTTGTGAGCTAGGTTATATGTCATATATTTACATGTCGTAATTATGGCATGGGTCATATATCACATTTTTCGATGTATTTTTATGTAAACATGTGTGATATATTTTTGAGAGTGGCATAATTGGTTTGTATTAAATTTATTATCTATTTAAATTTTATGTATATTTGTTAGATTTGAATTATTATTTATATTATTATCTAGTTTTGTTGTCATGGCCAAGACAAACACTAAATTGGTGTATGAGACCTCATTATTTGTGGGAGAAGGAACCCACCTCCACGCAATGATTTGACTGCTAAGCCTATGAAGGCATACATATTCTACCCCCTCTGGTTTTGAACCTCTGACCTCTTAGGAGGAAACACATTCTCTTAACTATTAGGCCCACTCAGGTTGTAACAAATTTGTTACTACATTTGTTACTCTTAGTTTTTGTGTCAAAAGAGATACATATAGCCATTATTAAAACAAATATGTCATAATAAATGATTCAATATACCATGTACTTATACAAGGTATTTTCATCACATTATTTTTCATATACATGTATTTGTTTATCTACACATAAATGTAAAATCAAAATATGAATATATCTATAGGTTGACTCGAGATAATATTGTTATTCATATACATTTGTTTATTTGTTAATTGGGTTACATTTCAAATATATATATATATATATATATATTTGTGTTGACTAAATGTTTCTTTGTACATGTTATGTAAAATATTTTAATGTCAATTATGAATATATTATATATCATTTTCAAAAAATTATGTATATATCATGAAAAAAATAAGTTTTTATAGTTAAAATGTCTATTTGGTCCTATATATATTCTATATAGCATTCAAAAATGAAAACTTTGATATTGTATTTTTTACAAGTTCACATGTGAAGAAATTTAATCTCTCTCGGGCGAGGTTAGATCCTAACTTGATCTATGTCGGTGTCCCTATCACTGTCCTATTCATTCATTAACACTATGGATGATAGCCTTATTAGAAGCCTATCGATCATTCTTTTTATAGTTCACACGAGCCTTGATAATATGGGATTCTTTATTTTCTTATGAACTTCTGTCTCATCCCATGACTAGCCCACAATACATCATAATATTTGTTAGAACATGCTCCGAGATGGTTTAAAACAAAGGATAAATAAAAAATAAAACGACTTCAATTATTTAATTTCCTTCTAATATTTGTTTGGCATGGAAAAATTATTTGTAGGGTCAGAGTTAAACGTCTCGTTCTATCCACTTCTAAATGTGCTAAGGATCTGTCAGGAAAATCAGTGGGGATAACCATTATCAAAATGGCGCGATTATTGATGCAGTTATAGGGATTGAATTTATTTATATGGGAAAAAATAAAATAGACATGCTCAGAGAATCAGGCCTCCAATTGGGGTTGGAATTTGGATTTCCCTTTACTTATCATACAATTTTTTTGACCTTTTGACTCATTACGCTTCCCTTCAAGAAAATTTATGTTTTTAATTTTTCCCCTTATTACTGATGTTCTCATAATTAATTAATCCGTAATAAATAAATTTTTTGTTAGAAAATTCCATTCCTTAACATAGTTATGTTAAAAAAATTCATACATTTATTACAAGAAAAAAAACCAAAATTTCCATAACACACAAATGATTTTTTAAAGCTTGAATTTTGGTTTGGAGTTGCAAGGAGTACTCAAAATAAAATATTTGGAACATGAAATAAATTTTCTTTGACCCAAACATGTGATAACATTTGTATATTTGAGGTATGACTAAAGAGATTTTATGAGACATGTTGGATGCAAATGTAATAAAACTATTGAATGTTATCAATAAAAACTTAAAAATAAATTAATAAATATGGTTTATGTTATGATTTACATAATATAATATATATTATTGAATTTAAATGCATCTTGAGAAGCATAAAGGGTGAAAATATATTCCATATTACCAAAATGATCCAATCCAAGTGCATCACATATTTTACTTCATTTTCTAAAAAGTTCGTTAGATGTGGAAATTTTTCAACCTTGATGGTATCTTTCATGTGCCAAAAAACTATAGCAACATCACATGAAAAAAAATTCAAATGATATCATCAATTTGTTCTTACAACAATGCTCATCCATATAACTATTCATGTCTATATTCCACATTCGATCAATACACAAATAACATTAGAATTTCATATCAAAAATATAAATATATTAGAGGAAAACAAAATTCATATATATATATATATATAAACTTTGTGCAAAGTAAAAAAATATATAACATAATAATTCCCACTTGTCAAAAATTATTCTTTCCTTGGCAGCTTGCAAAATATCATAAATGTGTTTCCATTCCACCTTTGCAGTGTTAGGACCTATTAATGATATAGACATAAATGCATCAAGTGTGTTAATTGATAGTCTTGTTCTCCTTTTTATTAGAGAACCCTCGTTCAGATGTGACAATGCTCACTTCTATGACAAGCATTGCTTGCCATAATTTTAGCATATTTGGATATCTAGAGTGACAATATTTTATTTGAAAAAGTAATTTTCATGCATATTTCCTTGGGAATATTTATCCATTCAAATAAACCACATCAATAAATTGATACAATTCTCTTTTAAAAGTTGTAATATCAAATGTTGATACATTTTCACCTTAATTATATGTTCTATGTTGCAAATGTGAAAACGTTATTTAAAGCCAATGCTTTGCATTGTTTTCTTTACATAAAGATCTAATGAATAATGAAAAGGAATAAACAACCTTGATACATTAAAAGATGAAGATATGGATTCATAAAAAGTCATATTGAGCAGCGCTGGTGTATTCTTTTATAACTTGGTGTTTTTCAAAAAACAAACATCTTGTGGCAATTTAGAGAGATTCTGCTTCAGTGTCATTATATTTATGAAACCAACTGATGCATATCATAATTACTAGAACTTTTTGAACTAAAACAATATGAAAAAAATAGATATTTTGAATACGTTTCGGTCGGCGTCAAGTTTCTCAACATATTAGTTATAAAATAAAAATCTAAAAACTACCCATTATAGACAACAGACCAATGTAATGCACCATAGATTTTTCAAATTTTTTTACAGTGTATTTTGGGAGATTCATAATTTTGATTTCACTCAATCATAATGATCTTCAAAAAAATTTTGCACCCATTTTGTTAGAAAATTAATTAAAATTATTTACAGTTTTTGCCCTTTTTAAGAAAAAAAATTCAGTTTTTTCTCTTCTTCAACTTTCTACAAGCCAAAATAATTTTTCTATTTAGAATTTCACTTTGCGATAAAGATAAAAGTTGTCAGAAGTTTTATTAGATTTCTATTACTTATTTTTTGGAATTTTTTTATACACATTTGATATGTCAACTTAGCGTTCTTTTGAGTATGTACGCGTTGGTGTATTCTTTGAAAATTTTGTGTTTTTGAGAAACAAAATGTGTTGCAACAATATTCAAAGTCTACTTCGGTTTCGTTATATTTACGAAACCAATTGATGCATATCATAATTACCAGAGTTGTTTGAACTAATCCAATATGAAAAAACTGCATATTTTGAATATGTTTTGGCACACACGAAATTTCTCAACATATAAGTTATAAACTAAAAATATAAAAACTACTCATTACAGATGATGGACCAATGTAATGCACCATACATTTTTCAATTTTTTTACAATGTATTTTGGAAGATAAAGAATATTGATTTCACTAAATCATAATGAACTTCAGAAATTGTTTGCACCTGTTTTATTACAAAATTAATTAAAATTAGTAAATATTTATGAAATTCCATAAAAGTTATATTTCCTGAAAGTAGTTGAATTCTACAAATGCTTGTCTTGGTTCCAACAGTTAATTCACAAAGCTTCATGGAGTTTAATTAGTCCAAATTTGAATAAATGTGTTCAGATATCGGCTTTGCGTAATTGCAAACGTGTTTGTTTGGCCGAACTTTAAAAAAAAGTTCGACGAGGTTTTTTTTTCCTTGACGAACTGTCAAGTCTAATGACACAAAAGCTCAGCTGAATTTTTTGCAAAAGTTCGGCAGAACTTTTAATTGACTTTACATTGGCCAGAAAATTCATCAAAGCCCCTCCAAAAAACATTTCATGGCAATATAAATACACGTAAATGGATTCACTATTTTCACATAATTTCCCACATTTCTTCATTTGGTCTGATTTCGCAAAGGATTTTTTTGGGCTTGAGGACTCTATTTGGCTTAACGTTCGAAGGAAATTTGTTGGAGGTATGTGATACATTTTTAGATGTTTTTTGGGCTTTATTTTTCTTAATGTATTTTGGTTTTATAGGTATTTGCCTTTATTTTCATTTTTTTTAGAGGTTTTGGGTTTAATTTTCAAAGGACATTCTTTTTGGATGTATTTTGTTTTTAGAGACTTTTGGGCTTAATTTCCAAAATACATTTTTTGGACTATTTTTTTACTTAATTTCGAAATGACTCTTTTTAGACTTCATATTCAAAGGACATTTTTTGGAGGTATTTTTTAAAGCGATATTTTTTTAGAGGCTTTTTCGGCTTAATTTTCAAACGACATTTCTTTGGAGGTATTTTTTAAAGTGGCATTTTTTAAGAGGTTGGTATTAATCTCAATGGACATTTTCTGGAGGTATTTTTTGACGTGACATTTTTTTACAGTACGTGTTTTGGGTTGAAGTAAATCTTCTATAATGACTTTTTAAAATGAGTTTTTGTCTAAATTTTTAAATGAATTTTTTTTTGCAGGACTTGGAAGGAAATATTTTGAGCTTCATCTCGTTTTTATAAGACGTTTTTTCTCGGATTTTTTAAAGTTAGTGTTTTGGACTGAAGTATGTATTTTTTGCAAAAATTTTCAAATGACTTTTTTTTTTTAAATTAAATCTTTTGTAAAAAAATTTTAATTTAGCTTTTGTCTAAATATTTGAAGGAATCTTTTGAACTTCATACTCAATTATCATGGGAAATCGAAGGAATTGCAAGAGAAAATATGATCGAACAAGATACCCTGAGGAACATAGAGAATAGGGGAGAGAATCTCGGAAAAAAAAGAAAGAAGAATGCTCAAATATTGAAAGGAAAAACCAAACTCAACTAGACCTTGAAGCAGGTATGTAAATGTAAATATTATAAAATATGATATTTAAAATTTTTGTAGTTTAAATTGTGAAGCTTAATTTTTATTTGATGAACTAATTTTAAAAATAATTTACAATGTAAACAAAGAGAGATATTTCTCAAAACATTGAAGAAGAGATACAAAATTTTGAAAGATAAAGTGGAAGAGATAATAAACCAATGATTGAAGATGGTGATAATGTTGAAAGAAATTCAAGTCAATAAATTGAATCACCAGCTATGTCTATATATATATATATATATATATATATATATATATATATATGTTCAACACATGCACGTATTATTGAAATTATACATATTTATTAATTTAGTTATTTATTGAAAATGTAAACTTATTATGTACTATTAATTCGAATATGTACAGATGAAATTAATATCGATGATGAAATGCTCGAAAATGTTGACACTCACACATATGGAGATAAAAATGCTGACCATGTTATACGATATTGTGTTAATCGCATTTTTGATTCATACTTCATAAAGGAAAATGTGGTATTTCAAGCCCAATTATTGAAAGGTATCCTATCATTAAGGAAATTAAAAGAATATATGACTTTATTAGGTATTTGAAAATCAACAAAAGATTAAAAAAGAAGAAGGAAAATGTGATACAAAATGTAAGTAGTGTTGTAAATTCAATTACAAGATCTAGAAAGAAAAAAATTTCAGTAGCACATAAGCAATACATGTGGCATTGGTTTCATCAAGTATTAAAGATAATTTCTTGGTAAAATCTATGGCACGAGCATTAGGAACCTCACATTTTTTTTCACAAACATCGGAAATTTCGGTTGCAAATACATGTAAATGATGAACTTGCTTGTTGGAGAGCTATTCGTAGGCAACCATACAAAGATAAACTTGGATAAAATGTTAAGAAAACAATGTATGAATATTGGATGAAAGATTCACGTGTTTCGCCAAATGCAAGGGATGTGATGCGAAGAAGAATATCACAAAATCAGTACGAAGTACATACAGAACATTTCTTGGACACCACTCAGGTAGAGTTTTTCAACAAGTTCAAAGAAGAGAATCTTTTGAATTGATGTCTCAATCAGTGCTTTTGTGCAACAAAAACCATGGTATGTAAAACCTATCACTGTGCGCGACACTTGTTGTTGTCGTTATCATGTGGCTTTTCAGTTATATTATGAAACATTCCTTAATTTTGGTAGAAAATTTTGGAAAGGTTCATCTCCTCCTTCCACTATCCATGATTTCATATATAAAATTCTATGTGAAAGAGAAAGCCATGAATTATTTTACCAAAATAAAGGTGTCGGTGGTAAAAAATGCGATGATGTAGAAATTTGACTAAAGTTCAAAACAAATATCGTACTGATATAAATGATCATTAATTTTCCAACATGAAAGTGAAATGGAAGAGATATGAATATATCCATACATCGATTCAAGGTTCAAGTAATACTATAAGTGCTAAAAGAATTGATTTACAAGAAGAAGAAATTTTTGTGATAGATTTCTGAGAAATTTTGAGGCATAAAATTATAAATACACCAATCATTCCCATAGAACTTGATGGCAGGACTTTCAATTCAAAAAATCCTGTGAATTTTTTCCACCAGGGACCATTTTGTCAGTAATTGATTTTGCAAAAAGCTACACATTTGTTCCACAAAAAGAAATTCAGAGTGAATACTATCATTATGACCAAATCCCCATGCTCATTCAGATTCTATATAGACATGCTGAGCAAAATGTTCATCATATAGAAAGCACCAGTGAAAATCAGCATGTTATCAAATAATATCACTTTTATATATGACGGTCATACACATGATACATATTTTGTACATACTGTTTTAGAAAGATTTATGACTCCTTGAAAAGTCATGGAATAAAATTCAATGAACATTGGATATGGTCAAATCGATGTGCAAGTCAATTCAAATCTTCACGATCATTCTTTTGGTTGTGTTGTCTTCATATGAAAACCCACATTAAGCATTGTTGGAATTACTTTGAGACTAGTCATGGAAAAGGAGAACATGGCGATGCATGGGAATGCATAGAATGTGCACTTCAAATATATCAAATTGACCCCTCTGCAAACCAACTTGTGGATGGTAAGGAAGTTGTTCAATGGTGCATCGCTGCACCAAGCCATGAGACTAACCGGTCAAGGGAAGTGCGAAGGTACATTCAATTTAATTCTTATTGGATATCCAATTTTAAACTCTGTACATTTATCAAAATGATTTTATTTGATGATATTTTTATATCATATTTATATTCTTCTTTGAATTTTCCATATAGTTTTTTTTTATCATATTAGCGATGAACATGTAGATAGATATATTGGAAATGATGTTGAAACAATAAAAGGGACTCAGAAATTGCATTCAATTAAAACAAAGTTGTCCAGAAATGTGTTTGCATTGGATAAAAGAAAATATTATTGTTTTTGTCATGTTTGCATAGACAACATAGATTCCAATGATGTTTGTGAAAACAAAATGTATGTAAAAGATTGATAACATACAAAGCTAAATATAAAGGGGAAAATGTCCGTTGCAATGTTTTAAGAAACACAATCAGAGGAGACTACAATATCATCTGATGGTGATCTAGTTTCTAATCTTGTTAAAGAAGGTAACATTTGAATTTCTCTCAAATGATAGAGATATAGAAATAGATAATAAAATCAAGTACATGTATGTTAATTTTAAAGTTATTTTTTCATGTTATTATGATCTAAATTTAAATACATAAGTTTTTTTTATTGTGTAGGAAATGTTTTCGCTGTAATTGCACCTATTATTATGAATGAAAATGTGAAGTATTATTTGATGCGTTGCACTAAACGAAAGATGAAACTATTAGAAAATTATAATGATCACGGGTTTACATATGACAGAGGGTCTATTATATTGAAAGTTTGTTTTTTCAGACAAAGTGGGGATTTTGTTTACTTTCAAGACTATGAACCTAATGTCATAATTTGTCAATATAGTCACCTAGTGTGTGAAACACGCATAAATTTGATAGAATTTCAATCAAAGAAAAAAGATAAAATTAAGAAATTGAAAATGTCAAAAACTGATCATGAACGGATCATTGAAGATGGTATTCAATTGGATTTTTTTTTATTGAACTACCCAACAATTTATTCTCTTTGGATTCCTTTTTTAGAACTTCTAGAACTCAACTAAAAATTGAATTTCCTTGTTATGTTATCTGTGCAAGTGTTTTCACATGTACATTGTTTTGGTACATGCGCATAAGTAATTTATACACGTGTACACATACACATGTCTAGATTATCTGGTCTAAATGATTTCATACATTCTTTGGTATACTTTGTCATAATGTCATTATTGCAAAATGTATATATCTGTGTATCTAGTATAGTTCATATAATGCAAATTTCAAGTTGCACAATTTTGTTTTAGATGTGCGTGTCTATTAGAAGTAAATTATATAATATTAATTCTTGAATGCAAAATTTGTGGTACGTTTTTTGTAATTTCTAGTTTACTATCAACTGAAAGTAGCGTTTCTATGTGCATTGATGAAAAATGTTGCACGTACTGGATATATATGTTCTAAAATCCAATTTTAAAATTTTATGATTGTTTAACACATCTAGGAAGACCTGCAATCTCATGAAATTGTTTATATATATATATATATATATATTCAAACATGTGCTTAAATCATTTCTATGTACGTATATTCATGTGAACGTTTTTTTCTTTGTAAAATGACAACTTGAATTTTAAAAGAAAAATATTATATCACAACGACATGCCAAATGTAGTTCATCCATCCAAAACTTGAGTTATAAAAACAAAACACTATATCAAAACATTACTGAACACATGCCAAATGTAGTTCAAATATCCAATAAAAATAAAACATTATATTACAATCACATGCCAAATGTAGTTCAACCATCCAAAACTTGAGTTTTAAAAACAAAACAAATTATATTATAACATTACTTCACATGCCAAATGTAGTTCAACTATCCAATAAAAACAAAACATTATATCACAATCACATACCAAATATAGTTTAGTCATCCAAAACTTGAGTTTTAAAAACAATTTACATTATATCACAACATTACTTCACATGCCAAATGTATTTCAAATATTCAATAAAAGCAAAACATTATATCACAATCACATGCCAAATGTAGTTCAACCATCCAAAACTTGAGTTTTAAAAACACAACATTATATCACAACATTACCTCACATGCCAAATGTAGTTCAATCATCCAAAACTTGAGTTTTAAAAACAAAAAATTATATCACAACATTACTTCACATGCCAAATGTAGTTCATTCCAAATGTAGTTCAACCATCCAAAACTTGATTTTTAAAAACAAAACATTATATCACAACATGTGATCACATTCCAAAATGTACTTCAACTATCCAAAATATTGTTTGTAATTCGGTATTTCCATATAAAGAGATTCATTTTATATTTTTAACGAGTTTATAAAATGACAACTTGAATTTAAAAAAAAAATCATTATATCACAATCACACGTGCCAAATGTAGTCCAACCATAAAAAATATACACATTGTGAAAATGTAATTTTAAATTTCCATCTAGAGTTTCATTTTCTAATCACATTCCAAATGTAACTATCCAAGACAAGAGTAAATGTAGTTTAAAGCTATATATATATCCAAACAGTAAAATATGTCCAAAATTTGTATCTCACATGAAAAATAAAGGTATATATATATATATATATATAGTTCAATGTGTTGTGTTACAAGTATGTTATATAGAAAAATAAATATATGACTACATCTAGATAACACTATATATAAAAGAGTAAATTGAAGACTAGAACTACCAAATATAAAGTTGCACGCATGTGCATCATCCATAAAATACATATGGATGTAGTGTATCTCCCAACAAAGTCACAATGTTCGAGCTATCGTGTGAAGCATGGGGAACCTGTACACAATGTGTACAAACATTAAAATTTAATACATTTTAAAATTGAATGAGAATATAGAACTTCATGTAAAAAAACAAAATTACAAAAAAAGTCATGCAATTCCTCATGAGGTTCCCTCTCCATTGTGTTTTGTTTCTCCTCCATTAAAACTTCCTCCACAGGAACATCTTCCACAGTAAATTTTACAAAATTGATGTACAGGTGTATATATATATATATATATATATATATATATTAAAAATTTTCAAATGAAAATGCATATATATAAACTATTTTTCAATAATATTAAAAAAGAAGTTAGACAGCTTGTTCAAATGGTTCAAGTGGTGTGGATGTTCCTATCTCCATCATACACTCCATCGCTAGAGTCTGTGGAGAAAAGAAATCATCTCCAGGAACCTAAAATTCAAAAATTTTAAAAGTATAAAATAACTCAAGGTTTGGATCTCAATTTATAATAAAAATTTTGAACTTAAATTTATAACTTATAAATTAAACATATATTTAAGTGAAAAGTTGAATACTTGTGATGGTCAATCTGGCACATCTCCTAAGGGTGGCTCCGAAAGAAAATCTCAAAAAACCTAAAATTCAAAAAAATTAAAATAACTCAAGATCTAGAGATCTCATTTCTTAATGGAAATTTTGAGCTGAATGTATAACTTAAAAACATATTTAAAAGTGAAAAAAATTTCATACTTGTGATGGTGGAGTTTTCACATCTCCCAAGTATGAAGAAGGTACCGCCATCCCAAAAACATCAAACAGAATCAGAATCTGTTAACATTTAATTATATATACATGTACATGTACATGTGTGCACAGTTATTTAGTTTAAAAAAATTTCATCATCTTTTGATATATATAATAATAGATAAAAAATATTTTTACATCATCATGTTCACTTAAAAAACAGTAACATTTTCGAACATATCTTGATGGTGAGAACCATTTCGATTATGTGATTGATGGTGAAACCCATCTTGATTGTGTGAACTAGAGGCTCTGATCATGATATTAACATCATATTCATTCGTCAAGTGTGACAACTGCAAATGGTGTTAACATATAATGATAATTTTTTGTTAGGTTAATGTATACAAATAAATGTATGTATATATGTATTTATTACAAATTGTACATGTTTTAAAATAATCACCCTAACAATTAACACATACCACTTACATGCCCTCCTGCTCATGAATAATTAGGTCCTTCCAACCATTGTGACAATTCCTTGCATATGTTCTAAGATCTTTAAGACTCATGTTTTCTATTTCTTTATCTGTATAGTACACAAAATTAGCGTGTGCATTCTCATGTGCTCTTTGTCGATTCAAACAAACATCAACTCCACTCAATCTAGTCTGAACATTGTCAATGATGGCATCCCTTGCTTCTTGATTAATTTGAGAAGTGGCATCCCTTGCTTCTCGACTAATTTGAGAAGTGGCGTCCATCTTTGACCGCAAATTTCCAACACGAAGAGGTCAACTAAACAATTGTGGCTCAGGATGAGGCAACTCAGCATCATGCCTAGTGCCCCTATGATCACGCAATCAACATTTCCCACGACGAAAAATTTTAGAGGGAAGGTCATTGTAACTGGGTTTCATTCCCAAAAATAATTATGCATAAAATAATTCTGTAAAATAAAGTGGAACCTCGTCATTCCATGGGAGTGTTCCATAGGTAGCAAGGTGTCTATCATACAAATGGTGATTTATATAAGGGTGCTTGAAATATTGCAACTTTAACATCTTTATTTTCATCTCTTCTTTGAAATTAAACATAGACTTGTTCATTTTTGTTGTAACTCTTTGTTTAACAACCTCCCATGTATCAGGACCCATCACTATTTCCTTTATTTTTCGTATCACTTTTACGAAAGTGTCAGTGGTTGGCCCAAGCTTTAGCTACACATCTACTAGTTCTCTTAAACAGTGAGTAACTATTTCCAAGATTTGTTGACTCTCAGCAGAAAGAATCAAAGCCACGAAATCTCTCTTCAATATTGTAAGAAGATTTTGACACCTTTGTAAGCTACATTACTGCAATTTTTATTCTCAAGGTATATCAAAATTTTAGATGGATAAGTTGTGGTTAGTGTTCAACCTTCTTGCTGAATGACATGTTCTATCCTACGTCTTTTTCGAGCAACATTTGGAGCAACATTTTCACCCTCTGCATCAATATATAAAATTTTGTATATTAAAAAAGTATGTAAACAAATTTGT
The DNA here is from genome assembly GCA_034641835.2 of Pinus albicaulis. Taxonomy (NCBI): domain Eukaryota; kingdom Viridiplantae; phylum Streptophyta; class Pinopsida; order Pinales; family Pinaceae; genus Pinus; species Pinus albicaulis. The sequence continues at coordinate 28,437 of JAXQQM020082054.1, read as the reverse complement.
AAAAATTAAATGAAAATAATATTGAGATTGATGGCCACCTCGATATGGTTGGCTAGCATATTTGCCACCCTCAGATTATTGAGAACTATAATGACCACCAATTGGTTGAGAACTAACACAACCATCTGTTGGTTGGCCTCTAGGGGAATGCATATCACCAGCTTCACGCAATTCGCCAAAACCTATTTACGGCCCTCTAAAGGAATGTGTACCACCACCAACCTCACGAGATGAGAGGGAAGCTTCATAAAAGTATTAATTTATAATCAATTCAAAAATACATTCATACATATAAATACATGTACATATTCATCGATTAAATTGTGTGAACCATACCAGATTGCGTGAACCATGGCCACGTGAACCATGGATATTCTCCATTGATGGAGTAGACACCCTTCTCCTCCTACCTTGTAAAAAATAAAAAATAATTTTATTAACAACTAATTTAAGTCGCAAAATTGATAAAAAAAATCAATTCCACATGTACACACATGTATGTATGGAGATAAGATTATATTTAAATACCATGAAAATCCCTCTTTCCTTTATCCCCCTCTCTCATAGAGATATTGGATTCTATTGATCTTTGCCTTTCACCCTCCATGATATAGATATGTAGATATATCTACAGTGGACATCTACAATTATTTTTAAATTACTATTTAAAATAAATTCAAAGTAAATTTTAAAAAATTAATGTAATTTAGTGTACACAAATTATTTAAAACACAATTTTTAAAGCACTAATTGATGTGTGAAACTCAATTTAAGTAATTTTTTTATAAAAATGTTAAGTTCACGAAATTGCGCTTACATGGTGGAAGCACACTTGGACATTTACAATTATTTTTAAATTTCTATTTAAAATAAATTCAAAATAAATTTCAAAAAAATAATGTAATTTAGTGTGGAGAAATTATGTAAAACGCAACTTTCAAAGCACTAATTGATGTGTGAAACTCAATTTAAGAAAAAAATTTATAAAAATGTTAAGTTCACCAAATTGATCTTTACATGGTAGGAGCACACCTTGTATAGAATTGAAAAAAACACATGGTCATTAAAAAAGAAGTGTGAAACTCCATTGAAACAAAAATTTGTTGAAGTCCTCACATTTTAATTTTATAAAAATATGAAGTTCACCAAGTTGCAAATGTGAAGTTCACCAAGTTGCGCTTTACATGGTGGGAGTACACTTGGTATATAATTGAAAAAAACACATGGTCGTTAAAAAAGATGCATTTATAAGTAAAAAATGCACACACATGAAAGATATGTTACAATTTCCGTCAATAATTTTTGAAGGAGAGCGTCTCAACACTAATTCATCTTTGAGAGATGAATCTTGAATTTTTCAAGAAGAGCATTTCAACACTAATTCATCTTTGAAAGATGAATATTTAATTGGAATTACCCCGTATAATAAGAATTCATCTATTAATTAATATTTTATAGATGAATCTTGAATTGGCATTGCCCCACACCATAGATTAGTATAAATCTTATTAACATTTGTACAATGTCTTATACTAAAAAATTGAAATTGGCTAACAATATTGTTTGCTTTTCCATGTAGTTATTTTAACCTCTCCTTCTTAACTTAGTACATGCCTTTCATTTGGTTGCACACAAGTTAATAATTGGTGAAAAATACAATTCCATTTGATCCATACTCCCTAGCTGTTCCCAAGCCTTCTACCAATGCAATATAATTTTCCTTGTTGTTTTTTGTTCTTCTCAATATATTCATTTTCTTTTTGAGGACCTTGCTATTCACAATATTGCAAAGGACATATGTAATCATTACTTTCCCTAGATTGGGATTGCAAGAAAATTCTATGCATAATGTCCATTTTTCAGCCATATTTAGTGGATTTTTTTTTTATTCCTGAAAAAAACAAATTCAGTAAAATATATTAAATTAACATTTATTGCAAATGCATTGGAGAAATGTAATGTGCATGAGATAAATGACATGTGCATGGTTTACCTTCAAGTTTGACTTAAAGTTTATGGGATAATTAACTTCTAGAAATGGGATTCCTTATAGATTTCCTTGCCTAGAGTTTAAGGGATATTTATGACTTGTACATGGTTCGTGCATTGTTTGCCTTAAAGTTTGCCTTAAATTTTATGACAGAAATCACATCTAGAAATTACATGCCTTAAAGATTTCCTTGCCTATATTTTAAGGGAGAAATGACATGTACATGGTTCCATGAGTTTACTGGATATGTCACCTTTAAGAAAGGATGAGATCCAGAGGCTACGTGGCCCTTTACAAACTCTTCCTTTAGAACTTGTGAAAGTTAACACTCAACAAACAAAATAAAATCCTATGGAAATTAAACCACTTTAGGTTCACTTTTTAGGCCCTAATGTTTTCCTTGAATTAATGGGAGAAAGCTTTGAGTTCGAGGGATCCTATCCTATGGAAGTTCAACTACTTTAGGTTCAATTTTTAAGCCTTAAAGTTTGCCTTGAATTAATGAGAGAAAACCTTGAGAAATGACAAATGCCTTAAAGTTTGCATAACATTTTATGGGAGAAATGACACATGTACATGGCTTTCCTTAAAGTGGTAGTGGTTTATGGATATTAAAATGAAGAACTTCTATTTAGATCTGTTCTAGAGATTAACTGTAGGGGCATTTACTAGATATGTCACCTTTGAGAAAAGATGATATCCAAAGGAATCCTGGACCTTTATAGACTCTGCCTTCAGAACTTGTAAAAGTTAACACTAAACATACAAACCAAAATCCTATGGAAGTTCAACCACTTTAGGTTTAGTTTTTAGGCTTTAAAGTTTTCATGGGAGAAATGGAATGTGCCTGGTTTGCCTTAAATTTTTCCTTAAGTTTATGGGAGAAATCACATCTAGAAATGACAAGCATTAAAGTTTGCCTTGCCTAGAGTTTAAGAGATAAATGGCATGTACATGGATTGTATTAAATTTTTCCTTATACTATATGGGCGAAATTAAATTTCCTTATAGTTTATGGAAGAAATAACATAAAAAAGACGAAGAAATGACATAGAAATGACATATGCCTTAAAGTTTGCCTAAAATTTTATGGGAGAAATGACACATGTACACTGTTTTCCTTAAAGTGGTAGCCGTTTATGGATATTAAAATGAAGAACTCTTACTTAGATCTGTTCCATAGATTGACTGTAGGGGAATTTACTGGATATGTCACATTTTAGAAAAGATGAGATCTAGAGGCTATTTGGCCCTTTACAGACTTTGCCTTTAGAATTGTAGAAGTCAACACTCAATGGACAGACTAAAATCCTATGGAAGTTCAAAATCCTATGAGATTTCAGCCACTTTAGGTTTAGTTCTTAGGCCTTAAATTTTGCGTTGAATTAATGGGAGAAAGCCTTTAGTTTGTGGTGTTAGGGTCCTATAATAATAGGGTTCATAAGATTTTGAATTGACTTTGATAAGTCTTGTAAATATGTACATACCTTGCTTTCTACAATTTGTTTTCCCATATTTTGGAAAATGAAAAATAATAAAAAGACAAAAAGAGGGTAAAAAGTCCTAAAAGAAAAATCAAAGGACTTAGAAAAACATATACCCCGAAAGAAAAAAGAGATCAAAATAAGACATGAAAGTGAGCAGGATCAAATGCAACTACTTTTAATTTTACTGCAAGAATAATGATTATGTGCAGAGTGTCAATAAATGCCATAATCCATGATTAGTTAGATAGTTTAATTTGAAATTTTCATGTTTTCAATTTCATGTTTTAGATAGTGAATAAATATTTTTCAGACAGTTTAAACTTGACAAATCAGTAGATAGGTAGAGAATAATGAGGAGCTCAACAGTTTAATATGAGCCCTAGTATGAAATAAGGTAGATTTAGATAGTTTGATGCTTTGAAAGAAAATGTTTTAAAGTTGAAAGCCTAAATGCATCGACAAAATGAAGAAAAAATGTTAGAAATAAAGTGGGGTAGGTAGAAAGTAAATGGAACAATCAAGTAAATAAGACATCATCGGGAAAAATCACTAATTTCCCCTTCCCTATGAGTATTTAGTATTCTAAGCTATCAGTCAAACAGGCTCAGATCATTTCTCTGACTTTTGTTGGGACCGGACCCAAGGCTCGATGTCTGGCTAGTTAAAAATATTGAGTTCTTATGTTAAACCCAAATTCATCATCATTTACCCTTCACTCATACATTGAAACCCCTTTTTCCTAAGTAAAGACATATTCTTTCTTAGTAAAATTGTAATCCCAAATAATTAACTTCATCCCTTTAAAAGCATTCATAAAAACCCTCAAAATTACATTTATCCTAAGTATTAGTGAAAGAAATATAAAGATGATCAATTCTTGATTTTATACTATACTTGGAGATAATATGTATTTTGTTTTTTATTACACTACCCTTTCATATTAACCTTTAAAATACTTTTATTAAATCCCTAAGAAATACCCTCCCATAGTTATTAATTCCATTATATCTAAATACCCCAAAAAACCCACTATTATAACATTTAGACCAAAGTCTATTATCCCATGTGCGCAAATTAAAAAAAACCAAATTATAAACCCTTTGGTCTAAAACTACCGTTATTTAAATATCCCGCCCTTATGGTATTTAAACCATCAAAAAAGGTTTAAAAAAACTATATAATATATTAAACCACCCGCATATGTTTTATTAAAACATTTCACAAATGTTTTAAATAAAAAAACATTAATCTCGCCTATATTAATATAATCCAAAGTTTGTTGAATTAAACAAATGTTTATTCACAAAACCTTGGACACCTAAGAAATAAATCATGCCTGCACCCATATGTATTGCTTAAAACCTTTTATATATGTTTTAAACCATATAACCCCCGCCACACCTTAACCCTTCCGTCTAGTCAAAGACCCGGTCCCACCTTTCCATTTCAATGCAACTCCCAAAATGATCACAGTAATTCGCTTTAAACCTTTAGATCTTATGGACAGAGGATGATATCACATAGAAAACATGCCTGAACCTTCAAACACCATATTCGTACGAAATGGGTGGTTTCGCCCATTTCTCTCCCATCCACGTGGCCTTCCCTCATTCGATCATGTTCATTAAGGTTAAAACAGCTTACCACCTAAAGCCTATGCGATAACCACTCGGGGTTTCCATCCATTGCATTCCAAAACCACTCTCCCATTGGACAAGACCTGCATTCAATGCAAATCGATACATTTTGATAAAACCTTTGGTTAAACCTTTAGTCATTTATCTTTCACGTTTAACCTCTGTATTGCTTCACCGATTGTATAAACAATGTTAAAGCCCTTGGTATCCATTTTTATGCCCAAAACCTCCTAAATTCACTAAATTACACCCATGAAGACTGTTAAGGAGCTGCGCCTTGCTCCATATGAACTGCAGAAGCCATCAATTCAACTAGAAACTATAAAAACTCTTTCAAAGTCGATACCTACATTGAAACATGTATTTTTCTCAGAATTCAACCTGCAACCAAATTGAAAAAACCTTTTTAAAGAAAGAGAAGCATTTTAAAGTTCAGAAATTGATTAATCCAATCGCTAAAAAGTCCCAAAAATAGGCCAAACTCAAGCAAAATTTTCCCAAAAACACTATTTGTCTATTGTGTGCTTTTCAAGGAAATTTATCAATTGTCCACAGTTTAATAGTCCATTTCAAGCTCTAAAATAAGGCTAGAAAACCTTTACAGGTATCCTGAAACCCTCTGTAATCCTTTTCAATAGAGTTGTAGCCCCAGTTCTCAGTCAAAAACTCAGAAAACCCCTGTTTTCTGTTTTATACCATTTTTTAAGCCTCAAAACTTCTTTGATAAACCTAATTGGGCAGAAAACCCAAAAAGAGACTCTATTTTTCCAAAATTTCCCAATCAAGCCTCTGCTATAGTAAAATTGCATCTACAAACTGTTTAAACTTGCAGAAGCAAATCAAGATGCCTAAAAAACAGAGTGTAGGTAACCCTAAAGGTTCAAGGCATGTAATCTCCATGATTTCCTTCATCCTTGGGTATTTCACTGATGAGCACATTAATGAGTCTATCTTTGGATTTTTTTCCACCTTTTCTCCTGGTAAACCACTTTCATTTATCTTTGACTATGCTAGTTTCATTGCTGATAGTATTCACTATCAATTTAATAATTTGCAGCTGGAAGGAGTATTCAGATATACCTCCCATATTTTTGCACTTGTTTCTTTTCTTCCAATTAGATATCTTTCCAATTTCACTCCAAAAGTTGGATATAGAAGGAAACCCTCTATTTGTCATCTTTTGGACATCCATACTCAGAAAAGAAGGCACGGATTTCAGTTATTCAAAGTTTGCAGAGTTGTTTTTACATCCAGTAATCACCATGTTGACCAAAACAGAGAAACCTAGAATAAGTGAGGAAATGAAGAAAATAATGCAGCTATCAGAACAAAGCAAACTTGGTGACTAGTATTTGTATGAGAAATTCACTGAAATTAGGGTTTTTGGGTCAAACTTGTTGCCTTACAAGTTACCCAAACATCCATCAATGAGGATCTTTGCCTTGGAGTACATTAGGCAAATCCTAAATTCCGATTCAATTAATTTCATGGCAGCCAAGAAGAAGACCCAATTCAAGCTTAAAAATCAAATTGGGCCATTCATATGTAATCACAGAGATGCATAAAAGGAAGTAGCAAATCAACTACTGGAATATAAATTTGAAGAAAGTCTCCCATGGAATTATGATCCACAAGGGATCTTAACTAAACTAAGGGTAAAATGTAAATTGACACCCTTTATCCATGAATCAAAACCATAAATAGAGATGTTTGCTAATAAAATTGAGTGGGTCGAAAACACTTTAATAGAGGCAGTTAACCAAAGGAATACTAGTCACACTTTGGAAATTTCCAAACAGCCAGAGACATCCGCTAAGAGAATCAGAGAAGAGGCAGCTTATACTAAAGAAACTACAATAGAAACAAAGTTCAAGATCATTTACAACAAAAAGGCCCAAATTAGATATAGCAGCTAAAGATAAAGTGACAATAGATGTTGAAGAAACAAAGCCCTTAAATACCAACACTGATTTGCTAGAGACAAATGTAGCTACTGTAGTTATCAGTGAGCCAAATCAGAATGAAGAGCAACTGAATAATGAAGATACATAGATGATGGAAAGGAAGAAAAATATGGATGATTCTTCCCCACATTTAGCTGAGGAAAAGGATTTGGATATTAAAGAGAAATACAAGAAAATCAAGTTGAAGAATGAGAAAATCAAAACTGAAATATACTTTCAGTTCTTAATGAAAAAACCAGGTAATCAAAATATATTCCTATCAGCATTTGATTATTCAATTAAAAAAATGATTATGTCTGTATTACAGCCCATAGTATCAGTGCCAAAGATAGTTGTTGACTATAATAAAATTGATATGGAAGTATCTATAGACAAAATCCATGAATTAGTTCAAATAGAGTTTCACAGGAAAAGCTCAGAGATGTTGTATTCCACTGTCACAACAAAAGCTATGAGTGTTCATAAGCTTTAAAATACCATCTCTAATATGCAAGATCAAATAAATATGGATAAAGCTTCATTATATGCAAAGGATATAAGGATAAAAGCCTTAGCAGATTTAGTATTGCAGGTAGGATATGATCCTCAAACTACAAAGAAGCAGAAGCATTGGCAAAGAAGAAAAATGAGGATATAGCTGCCTTGAGGAAACAGCTCAAACTTCCTCAAAGTGAGCATCCTTAGACAAAGGAAGTCTTACAAGAACAAAAGGAAACATATGGAATGATGAGTTTAATACTTCAACTGACAGCCCAGACTAAGGAAATGGAAGTATAGATGGACCAACTTGTCCAAGAATGTAACACCCCTAGTTTTATGTTTTCCGTCAAGTTAGACATTTGAAATTTAATCCAAAGGGGAGTGGACCCCAATGGATAAGTAGTGTGTGGATGTAATTAAGTATTTTATTATTAAAATTAAATAAAATAATTCTATGTATATTGACCAAACGAGAATGATGAGATCACTTGCCAAATCCATGAGGTATGGACAGAGGCTAAGATTTCCCCAAAAATCTTTCAAAAACCCTTGAAAGAATTTATTTCTAATTTAGCTTTTTGAGGAAAAATCTAGATTTTCCCCAATGAGGTGGAGAGTAGTTGGGAAGAGGTAAAAAGATGGAAAAGCAGAAAGCATCTTTAAAAGTCTCTAAATAAGGGAAGCCTAGGCAAACAGGAATAAAAGCATCCTATAATTTTGGACGGAGAATCAGAAACAGGCTTTGGGGAGCATAAGCTTAAATAAGCTACTCCAGAACAGATTGGGGTTGCTCTGCTCTAGCAGATGATCTCAGATCGGGGGTCAGTTCTGGAGGACAAAAGAACTCTAAGGTTGGGAGGTTGGTCAATTGCAGAAGTGGTATGTCTCTAAGTTTTATCAATGGTTTAGGTACATATTTCTGTACAAAATGGTTATACATATTTTGTTAGATTAAATTATTGGACTTGTTAGTCCCTACATTTAACATAATTGTATAGAAGAAATTAATCCTCTTAATTCTATAGAGTTGTAGGAATAAAAATTTGTGGGAAGAATCCAACAGAGTCTCTAAACCAATGTTGGTTTAAATCCGAGGATACATGTTACTCCACAGATAATTTAGTGATTTAACTTTAATCTGCTTCTAGATTAATAAAATGACTGTTGTATATAGGGAAAGAAAGCAGTATAATATTACATGAGCAGATATCACAAAGAAAAACTAGACAAACTGTAAACCTGATTTATGTAGGAAATGATAGAAAACAAATAAGATCCTATGTTAACTACATAAAATTATACAAGTGAAAGCAAAAATTGATTTACTGTACATAAAAATTTATTTCCATAAATAAATGATGTAAACATAGGTTACAGTGAAATGAACAGTCCATGAGAGCAGACTGCCTAGTGAGTTAAAACAGTTAGAGCTCGGTTAGAAATCTACAAGTATACATAGTTATTAACAAAAGGCTGCAAGCTAAAGCTAAGCGTGATTAGATTTAATTTTTTTATCTGCACTATAGACTGCTGATTGAAAGAAGGATAAGTGACAAATGCGTCCGTATCATTTGGAGATGAACATTCTTCTTCTGAAGTAATAGTAAAATTTAACTCCATCTAAAGAATTCTCAGAAATTACTAACTGGAAGAGAAAATATTATTGAACGATGCAATAATCCTAGCAGTATTATTGTATCTACTTACAGAAGTAAAAATACGAAGTGAAGCATGACTCTAAGGTAATAATTGTTAATAAAACCCTCCTACTCACCAGAAGGAGACAAGAAAACAGTGGGAGTATATTCTAATCCATCTTACATATATATAGAAATTATTTTTATGGGAATAAATACCAGATATTCTTTTCAAATTCTATAACTTGATAATCTGAAATGAAAACAGAGATTTTGACTCGGATTACTATTAGTATTATTAATCAAAATGACGTTGTTAACAAATATTATACTCTGTCCAAAATGTTATTGTAAAAGAACACATAAATTTATAATCCATACAGCTAGCTTGGAAATCACAGATGCTATACAAACGAGTATATATAAATATACCAGAGACTTATAAATGTGTGAATAATGGACAGAAAGGAAATGGAACTACTGTACTCATTGTAAAAAAAAAATATTCTCCTCACAGTCAAATTTAAACGGTAAAGTGAGACAAGAATTAATATGTATGAAGGAAGTCCGATAGGCATAACTTAGTAGTCAAATATTGGAAAACATTTGTTAGGCTTTTCTCCTGAAGATACTCAATTGACATTTGAGTATTTAAATTTAATGTTTATATACAGTGATCCAAATTCCTACTCTGTACATAAAAATTAAAAGTGTCAAGAACCCCTATCGTGTCTTAGCCTCCAGAAGGAGAAGCCAATAGAGAAACAGAGATGGTGGGGCATTAACCCTGTATATTTCAAAACGGAATTTCAAAGGTCAGTGGATGAACCTACCATGGAAATCGAAGAGAAAATTCAAGAGATTGTGTGACAGTGGTTACCTGCATTCACACAATGTAAATGAAATTAAAAGAGAAATAAACAACTTAACATTTATAAAGGGGTTAAATAAACCTCTACGTAAACCAAATCGATAGACAAACAAATCAAATCGAGAGAAAAACGAGAAGGTTTGATACCTGGCTGAGGCCGATAGCACTGACACCGAATACATTTCTGTGGAAAATAACAAAGTAAAAAATAAGAGCCAGAATGGTAAACTAACGAGCTCAAGTATAAACCTAAGAGCAAGGAAATAGATCGATATCATAAAAATCTTCAACGATGTCAGGTTTAAAAAATTACCATTTCGGCTATTAAAGGAGGAAGTATAAACCACGGCTTTTTGTGAGGATAAATCGAACCAAGGGATATCGTTCTCCAGCTAGCCTAGAACGCATGGATTCCATAACTGGAGTCTATGTTCTTGGCGAACAAATAATAGAAAGAGCGATTAGCTCGTTGGCGTAGTCAAGATAATAAGTATTATGCTAATACAAAACAACGATACAAATGAAACTGGAGATTGACGCATTAATAGCCTGCAAGTCGAACTATAACACTTGCAACTAGAAGACGTTGATCTTCAGAAATAAAAACCCTGATATTCATTTTAAATTTTGATGAAACAAAAACAAATAGAGATATCGTTGACATAAACCGCAACCTAGGCAATATTTCCCACTAAAATGGGGATTACCTGTATCCTTGAGTCGATGCCATTATGTCGACATTCAGGTGCTAAAGTCTAGACCCCAAATTCTCTTCCTCGACGCTGGAGTGATAGGTGGCCAAAAAAAATGAAATAGAGAAGATTTTCACCAGGGAGAACAAGCGCCTTTAAAACAAGATAGAAAAACCCTAAATCGCGAACGAGATCCACAGTTCAAATTAGGGTTGAATAGATCGAGGGCGAGAAATCGTGAAAGGGCAGAAATGACGTCAAGAAATCCCGAGAGGTAGATCTACTGCTAGCCACAATTTAATCACTGGGTACAAAATTAACTCGCCTCGAGAGGAATTTTAACCTCGAAATAATATCCTTGGATATAAAAATCGAACATGCACGCCGAGTACCAGAACTTCAACAAGAAAATAAATACAATATATGCCCGTCATATCAACGGTACTAATAACCCGATCCATAAACACGAAGTCGGCTGGAGAGAATAAATAGTCAATTAATACCATGTATCATGACAGTTTAACATGAATAACAAGACCACCAAACACATCAACCATAACCAAGTACATGCGAACACCTAAAGTTTAATCTCATAAATGATGGCGTATCAAACCTTTCATTATTGGATAAGTGGTAAAAAAAAATGATATGGTATTAAGACTTCTAAAAGTTAGCATTGAGAGTTAATTACTGATCGATTGAGTTAAGTTGACATGTAAAAGTATTCGAATCATTAATTCGATACATATATGGAATCGAATCATTCGTGGAAAGGAATTAAAGCTAGAACTAAGGTTGAAATTCGATATCCCTTAATCATGATGGGATCAAATTTAAATAATGATATTTCATGCTAGGTTGAGCCCCAAAGCACGTTATGAGTATTGGAAGTCGAAAGACGTATGTGATGGGTCGACTAGAAATAGATTATTTAAAAGAGAACTTATGGAATTAACACCATGGGGGTTAATAACATATAGTGATTAAAATGACAACTTACCATATAGAGGGAATAGAAAATGAGGTTATATATATATATATATATATATATGGATATATAAATATTTAATTAAAATGTCATGTGTATGGTAGAGAACATGGTAAAGTGGAGAATATTCAATGCTGGTAAGGAAACAACGGAGTCACAAATTGGACAACTAGATAATTTTGTGTAAGTAAAATGCATATATTGATAGGCCAAAGAGAGAAAAAAATAAATAAAATTGTTTGTGAGTGGTGTTCAAGGAGAGATGTTACAAAGAAAAGGAGACAATAAAAGAACCAGTGATTCCTACAGTCATCCCATTCATCATTGTAGTAGTGTCTTCAACTTTAGGAGAAAAGTTGGCACCCAAAGAACCACTAGCCATTGCAGTGCCAGTGAATTCTTCAACAACGTCAGCTACTAAGTCCTCTACAATAGCATTACAACCTATAGTTTAAAGCAGTAAGTAGTGAAAGCAATGGAAGAGATGTCTTTGAAGACAAATGAAACTAACATATTGACAAAAATGATTGAAAATCTTGAGAAGACAAACAAATAAACTCAGATAAATTCTAAAATAAATGAAAAAAATGAAAAAAAATTGAGCGAAGAGGTAAAGAAGTTACAAAAGGAATTAACTCTCAAAGATCATATATCATATATAAAAAATTACCTATGGAATAATGTAATTGAATCCATCCATGATTTATGGCCTTCAATTCAGGTAATTTGTGAGCAAAGAGAGTTATTACTAGAAGCCCAAGCAGAAATCCAAAAGACATAGACTGATTTAGCTAATAAACTAGAACAAGCTGTAAGATTAATTAATTTCCTCAACAATAAGAATAGACAGGAATTGGAAGAACTAAAAATCAATGACAGGACGACAACTATCCTAGAATTTAGGAAAGTTAACACCAAAATAGATTTGATGAGGTAGCTTGAAGAAAAATGTGAAGGTATGAATACTCCTATAACCAGATTCATGGTTAAGTTCACCAATTTAAGGCAAAAAGGACTTCCTGATATCATGGTTATTAATGATAAGTTAATGCATCAAAACTATTATGACAAAAAGATAAGATAATATGCCAAGGAACAGGTGAATAAGCCAACAGGTCAAGGCATTCCCACAGGAAAAGTATTGCTTAAAAGTTTTGAAGATTTAATTTACCTACAGTATGAGATCAAGCACTTATTTGTCATCAAGTCCTCATTTGCTAGGTATACTGAAGCTGATGAGAATTTTAGGAAACTAAAAAATATCCAAATTCCTAAAAATGAGGATTGGAAAGCATTGATGGATTTATTATGAAGAATGAAAGACAAAAAAATGAAAAAGAAAAAATCCATTTGCTGATTTCATAGTCAAAATAGATTTTACAGCAATAAAGCTGTTTGACTAAAGGTTAAAGGGTATCCGAAATGAAAGAGTATCAGTAAGAAAGAGTATCAGTGAGAAAGAGTATCAGTGAAGCCAGGTTATATTCTAAAAACTATCTAAGAGCCAGCAAAGAGGACACATAGGCATCCATCTTCTTATTATCCTAAAACAATTTCTATTTCTTTTGAATAAAATAGGACAGCTTGTTGATTTGTTAAGCAGCTATCACTATTATTGTTGTAAGATATTTTATTTTACTAAGTTAATTCCTAGAAGTCATATGGGATATTTTGTAAAACATTATGTGTAAATACTTCACCCTTTTGAAGTATTTGGGGTGGAATAAATTTTTTGGAGATTACTGTAGATATTTTGTTGACTTGAAGGCTTTGGATTTCGATTTGAGTAGCAAACTGGATCAACTATTTGGCATCATACTTCAAGATCCCTATGATAAGCTATCTGGAGTGAAGTACTCTCTAAAAATTTTCATTTTAATTCTTCTTTTTTACACACATACATTTGTGTTTTAATTCTAAATCTGAATGTATAACTAGGAGCATTACTACAGGACATGTTAATAGCACCCTATTTTTAACTAGTTATTATTTCTTTGTTTATTCTGATTTTCGGTGTAGGGAACACTTCATTTCCCTCTCTCCCGTTTGACCTCTATCTACTACTTCCTTTTTCTGGATCAAAGGATACTTAAGTGCCCTTTATCCCAAACATTCCACCTCACAAAACCAACTTTCCAAGATCTCCAAGGGTTATCTATCTTGCCATGAAGACATTTGATCTTTTAGGCCTTGATCCCAGTTCTACTAGCTTGACTTAGACTGCATAGCGCAATGGACAAGTATATTTCCCTCTATCTATCACTCCAAGTGAAATTTTTCCACCAAATCCAACAAAACCAAACCAAAATTTCACTTTCATAGCTAGCCTAATATTCACAAATTAAAACAAAGATAAACTTGAAAGAGAGATCCCTCTCTGAACTCTAGGAAGGCTAGATGGTAGAGTTTGTAGTAGTTTTGTGGTTACCTCTAATATTCTTTGACTAAAAACCAAAATCCCACAACTTAAGAATTTACTAGAGTGATAACATTACTGGCAAACATACTAGGGACATAACCAGTCCTCATTCATAAAATTACTCTTAAAGGAATCATTTAATTCATCTTGTTACTTTAAGATTTCTTTTATAGGTTGTGGTTATTAAAAATTGTAATTATGGCTTCGAGGAAAGTCTATTATACCAGGTCTATAAATGACTAATTTAGTAGTTTATATTCATTTCATTTACTTTAGTTAATAATAATTATAAATGACTAATTTAGTCATATATTCATTTTATTTTCGTTCATTATTAATCAACCTAAGCTAGTAATTTAGTAAGTTTTAAATTGAATTTTTATTAATTATTAATCGACATAAATTAATTTGTATGATTTAAAAAATGTCATACAATGTGCGTGTTCATCTAATATGAAAACACAAAGTCACATATTTTAATTACAATACTAAACAATATTAAGTGCAACTATAAATAATTTCAACCATGTAAATTATATTATATGAAATGTTAAAGTATTACAATATGATTTTCCAGCTTAATAGTGGTTGGAGTACAATTTCACATGAAATGGTGTTTCACCACTTCAAAACATTATCGTTGTTTTTTCAAGGCATTGTAGGTGAATTCACCAACTCTGAAGACTTGACCATCAGTCTTTATATGTGTGTCTTATGCGGGATATTGGCTCTAAGAGTATCACCAGACCAGTTCTCCTCTCTCTCTTTTTGCATTTGTCACTCCAATGTTATTGCTCCCCTCTTTTTTCAATTCCTTATTCTTACCTTTAATACTGAGTTCATTTCCTGAAAACAAAAGAAGATGAAATGCAGAGTGTCAAGTATGAAAGACAATAAAAATTATAATATAAACTAAATTATACTATAAACAGTTTATACGAAAAATACCTCAACATCAGTAATGTCAAAGAAAATTTTCCCCATACAAGTAAGAAACTCGAACAAATTTTCTTCAGTGGGGCAATAATTGCCACTATAATGTGGCGAGATAACCTGTATATAAAAATAAAATAAAATTTCATCATATATAAAAAAGAACACCTTAGTAACTTAGTATTCAACTTTCAAGGAAAGCGTAGGAACAATCATTTCAACTAAGTTATATGCTAAAATCTCAAGCTATAGATAACTTGTGAAAACAAATAATCTGAGGTGCGATGTTTAATCCTTGTAGTTTTATTGAAAACAACATTTCATTTTCTAATGCATGAACTTAGTCAAGTATATAAACAACATGTACTCAAATAACAACACGAAAGTAACTTTTTCTGATAATCATGAAAATATTTTAACACAAAATAGCTATAAGGATTCCAATCAATATAGAGTAATACTAATTTCATCTTCAGGCTTAGTTTGTTGCTTAAATGGACATGGTATTAAGTATTTTCAATTTCTTAGTTAAAAGACAACAAAGTCAAAAGAAACGTCCAAAATACAATCAAACAATAAAGAGAGGATATCATGGAATGGAAATTGCAATTATAAAAAGGTTGTTTACCTGTACACCGATTTCGTGTCTAGCATTCCTTAAACATTTTATTACCCAAAATAACCATGAGGTGAAATAATCACAACATTAAAAACCATAGGAATTCCTACTAGAAACATTTCCAAAGTCGATGGCATAGGTTTCTAAGCAATCTCTAACAACGAATGAACCATATCCACGATGTGATATGCATCGTGTCCCCATCCTTTTTCCAATCACATTTCCTGTAACCTTCCCACAATATATTTAATTAACAATCAAACAAAGACATTGACATTTTATTATTATATTTTATACCTATAAAATTTGAATACGATTTGTGTCATGAAAATATTAATTCATATTTAAAGCCTTTCTGACATATGAGAAAGTATCAATCAAATAGGACATCAGAAAAATTGACCTCAATGAGGTCCTGAAACAGTTTATACAATATCAATATTTTTCTTGTTGTGATATCTTGGGTAGAAAAGGAACATATCTGCAAAAGAAAAATGCATATATTACTTATTTTCAAACTTTGTATATGGTGTATTCTTAAGAGGTTTTTAAGATATTCCTCCACCTTTACCAAAGTGAATTGTAGCTACGTTAAACTATGTATCCTTTCATTCAACATCAATTTCTGCAAGATAAATGTCACACATTATTCTTTCCCATTTCTCAACATGCTACATATGATAAATTTGAAAGTCACATAAAACCAAGAGAAAACCCTTTTCTAACCAAAACAAACAAACAAACAGTGTCTCTCATAAAAATTCATTATATTATTAGAAAATGAAAAGAGATTGGACCATTTTTGTTGTTTGACTTTGCTTATTTTTGTTATGAAAGTGCTCGAGCTTCAAGAAACAAAAAATGTGAGGGAAGTCGTAAATGTGAAAAAAAATATGTTGACCTAATTTGTAGACTTCTTCAAAATGATGTGAATGATACCATTTTTGGATGTGGTAAATTTAATAATAAGAAATGGCATTTATTATAATAAAATACATTGCAATGACTACCATGGGCCTCCGTGGGTTATAGGTCCTCAATATGTTAATCTTGATGATGAAAGAGAGATGGCAACCATTAGGGGAATTTTGAGGCTAAAATGGGCCTCCTAAGAAAAATGTACAACAAAAATAAACTTGATAAGGACCAATAGGATTCAATATGATGATTTAAACCATGGGGGATGATTCACCAATTTTTAAGTCAAAGGGTAAAAAGATTAAAAAATAATAAAATAATAAAACTACTTTTTCAACTTATCTCCCAAATTTTTGACTCAAATTTCGAGTGGGAGTAATTTTTGGATGCAAAATTTAATTCTTCATCTAAGGAGTACCCATGTTGCATACTTGTGATGGACCCTGTTACATGAAAAAAGATAAATACATGAAAAAATGTGACTACAATCACATTTTTCATGTATTTCTCATTTTTCATGTAACAGGATCCATCGAAAGTATGAAATATGGGTAATCCTTTTATGAGGAATTAAATTTTTCATCCAACAACTACTCCCACTCGAAATTTGAGTAAATAATTTGGGAGATAAGCTTAAAATAAGAGTTGAAAAACTAGTTTTTTTCCTTTTTCCCTCTAAAATTTGATGATGTAATCAAATCTTGTTTTATTATTTCCACTATTATTTTATAGTTTCCTTCGGAGGCCCATTTTAGACCTCAAAATTCCCCTAATGGATAAGTATGGGTGGTCCTAGTTTGTATGGTCGATATATTGAAACCAAGGTCGTCATCTCAATGAGCCTAGGTTCTGATATGGTAAACCTGGATCTGGTCTTCACCAAATTTCATTCCATCATACTTTGTCAAGACTGAAGGGGACATAATGGTCCTTCAGCTTATAATAGGGTTGCTTTTGAGGGTATAGATAAAGCTTATCCAAAGCAAATGGATTTTTGGGATCCAAGAGATATGGATAATTTAAATGATAACAATTATATGTCTTTCCCAAGATTCAAATGTAGGGATACATTTTGTGGATTTTACTAATAAATATAATGAGAGAAAAAATCCATGAGAAGAATCTATTGGTCATTGTGATTAGGGAAATACTCAGAGATAATAAGACTATTTAGGTTCAAATCAAAGATGGTGTTCATCCTTGTAGCTCCTCAGTAGTTGGTAGTTTTTAAGGTATAAATTTTAGTTCTTCAAGGGTGGGGTCCTTCAGAATAATTGCATATGCCTTGGTCTTATCACCCAAAAGAAATACATAATAAACAAAGAGTAAATATGTCAAGTTTAGTAAAATTCCTATTTGTATAGTTGTCAAGATTATAGTTCTTTTTGAATCTGTTATAACTCTGTTAAGACCACCTACTCTACATAAAAAAATGGTAGAGGAGCCATTACTCATACCTACCCATGTCCTCTTGTAGGAATTATAGAAGAATAGGCTGAGCCATTAACTATAATTGCAAATATATTGAGGAAAGACAATTATTAGCTAGTTAACAAATTGCACATTGAACCCTACATGGATGAGAAGCCCTGAATAAAGTTAGTTTTCTCTATCATATTCCTTGGAAAGACAAACTAGCTAATTTTGTAATTTTTTTGTTTCATGTTATAAATTCCTCATTGGACAACTCCTATTCCATAATGGATTTGTTTCCCAGGAAGGATGCAAAATTCTTCTAATGAAATGGAATGAGCTTAGTGGATTTGGACCCTACATGACCAAGGAACTTAGGAGCCTTGGCCGCATAAACAATAGCATCCTCCAATGAAAATAGTACAATCTCCAACTTAGAAACATAAAAATTATATATAGTTATAATTCATAATTGCAAATTACCATAGACTGTAGCATTCCTTAAATAAATTAAAACTTGAATAGAAAAAACAATAATTTTCACACTACCCTTTAGTAAGTTGTCCTTGATCTAGTAAGAAAGGCTCAGAATTTCATAAATGTGTAAGTAGATTCCCCAGAATATCAATTTAAACATATTTCCTGAAAAAGGAATTAATATCCAAAGTGAAACCATAGTTAAATGGAACAATGGTCCTTTAAGTTCATCTACAAAAAAAGTTGCCTCCTTCAAATCTCTCACACTGGATGGTATGTCATGCAAAATTAAGAAGAAGTCAGGGAAACTTGTCAACTTCTCTAAAATACATAATGAAAATGCATGGAATATTTGTAAACAAATGCACCTATAATATTCTTTGATTTCCATTTCAACCTTTTTTCTAAGTTGAACCTCAATGAGTTGTGAATTCAAAGTTCTTTGAGAAGAATGTTCTTACAGTTGAAATTCAACATTTGCAGTCTTCCCACCTCTGTCACCTGAGGAGTATGAATTCTTAAACTCTCTTATGTAAATATCCAAAGTATTTCCTTCCTTTACATGATTTTGAAAATAAAGTATTTTATGTAGCATAAGTCCTTGTCAAAATTTCATCTCTCATACCAACTGGCATCCGGTCAAAACCGCCACCTGAAATCAGACCTGCACTAGTTTTTCTATTACTCAGAGATGTCAATGGTGGAATATCTACTAGAGCACTCTTAGCATATGGCAGAAGTTGAACCCCCCCTCCTATTCCCTTTCCAATACCTCCCTTTGGACCAAGAGTTGAGTGGCCATCGTCAAAACCTATGTGTGTTGAAAGGCTTGGAATAGACTGATTTTCAAATTGAGTCCTATCCACAATCTCAGAATATTGACTAGTGAATCCATAGTCACGTGGTCCCATATGGTGTTGTGGCCCTTTAATCCCACCCATATGTGGAAGTGAACCCATCTGTTCACCTGCCATGTAAGGTGGCATCGTAGGTGCTCTCACATCATGATCAAGTTGTGTTAGAAGTCTCCAAACTGAATGTCCCATATTGGTACCACGATAGCATCCTCTCTAACCATGTAGTCCTTGCACAACATTCTAATGCACTTCCTCTATTTTCTTGGGGTCCTCAATTTTCCTCCTTCGTTTCCATCCATTCCTCCTCAGATCAAGCAGATCCTTCAACAAGAACTTCAACCTCTAGGGAAGCCCTTGGTTATTGGACATTTTTTCATCCTATCGAAGTAAGCATCAATATATTCCTTGGCCTTTGAATGTTAAATCATACGACCAATAGTGTTCATCAGTTTTCACAAAGCTTCAACATTTTCCACTATGGATGCTGAAATTCACCAATTAATTTCTTGATGCATGAATTCATAATTATTTCAGTCAACATACTTTCTTTATAAAGTTCACCAGTAAACCTTATATTTCCTAGCATTTTTCGTGATGTTGTAGCCTTCTTCTTCAATCTTTCTTCTACTGAAAGGCTTTTTCCATGATGCTCTTCTGCTTTCTTAGCCTCGGCCTCTTATCTTCAATTTTTTCAAATTCTTCCTGACATTTTTTCAAAATAACTTGCTTGAAAACAACCTTCTCATTATCTTCATAAAATTTTGGTATTCCTGCAGCAAGCTGAAAATAGAATTTTGCATAAATTTCACAAAAATCCAGCTCCATCTAGGCTTTGTCAAATATTTCAGATATTATACCATGAATACATGATGCAGAGTCAATGTTCACTTCTTTGACGTGTTCACAAATTTTCTCAAAGTTTTGGGGCGTTAATTTATTAAGGATGGATTTAATTTGTCTCTGTTTCAACTGATCCTCATTAGAAACCTTGCCCACTTCATATCAGTTCTCTCATATATAAATTGTGGGTAGAGAAGGGTGTGGAGGAGGAATCAAACCCTTCTGTGAACCAAAAGCACATTGCAACCCATCAACATCAGAATTATTTCTCGCTAGTCCAACTTGTGTAAGTGGTTCTTGCACATATGACCCTCCAAGAAGGATGACATTCATACTCATTTGTGTTGCACAGGTATTTCTTTCAAAGCCAATATTATAACCTTGGAAATGTCAAAACACAACATAGAAACCACTAAGATCTGCATCCCTCCATATATCACAGGCATCATCAAAATCATCCATCGACTTGGCCCATTTATCATCATCGAAACTAGCCATATTGCTCCCACAACTTTCAAGTAGATAATTCCCACTCAGTTGCCTGTCAAGTCCTCTTGTAGTGCTTGCTAATGCATCAGCCTCTAATACATGGCTTGCAAGTGATTTCTATACACCATAATGTTAAGGGGAAAATTTCAGAAAATCAATGACCTCACACGCCTTTACTGTGATTTTACCTTAAATATTCTGCTAGAAGAATCCCTAAATCTTACAAGCAATGAACCAATTGCCTCAGTTTATCCTTTGTACGCTTATCTTACTTGAGCTTTCTTTCAGGGACAATTGTCAATGAAAGTTGTGAACTGCATTTTAGCTTTGAAATCATATAGTGATTGGAAGAAAACTAGTGAAAATGGTTTTCGGAAGTATGCGGGTAACCTGAAGCCACCAAATGTGGCAAAATCGCCTGTTAAATCGGGGAGAAACTCTGATCCACTCACCCATTCTATATTGAAGAATTATCAACCAGTTGCAGATTCAAGCACTCTAATGAATAATCTTGGTTTGAGCTTACCAAAAGGATATCTTTCCATGGAGAATTTGAATCAAGATCAATCCTTGAATTCAAATGGGATGGTATTTAAGAGAACCCCTTATTAATTCATCTTTGCTATTTTGTTCACTTAATATGATCTGTAATGACGGACACAATTATTTGTGTTCTCATTGAGAAAATTTTTGGGAATTATGTTGAGAAAGATCCTTCGTCAAAACCACTTAATCAACTCATTCTATCAATTTTGTCTAACAAAAAACCAGAAGAAGTGCCTTCAGTAAGCTCTTCAATTTTTTCTTTGAAAATAACAAGTTGTTCACGTTTATTTCCTCTGCATATTTGTGGTGTTCACTGATATCCTTTAATACTCCTATGGTTTTCTATCATCTTGTGGAATCTATGTTAGGAAAATTAATTGAGGAGTTTGAGCGGCGTATAGCCACACAGGGCGAGAAGGCAGACTATTGAGTCTCCTTTATAATTTTGAGGATTTTTTCTCTTTGGAGTTTTTTAACAGGAAATATGATTTTCTCAAATGATAATTTTACATGTTTAACTTGTATGCTCTTGGGTTCTATGATTACACCTCAGTTTTGTAGGGTGTTGTAATGGATTAGTGACAGGTTTTTGCATTGTAACTCAGGGATTCTTGCATTTTATAATGTAACCTTATCGTGTTTTGACTCATCATTATACCTTTCTCACATTTTACGGTGTTTCTCTCGGAATATTTCATTTTATAACCTAACTTTGTCATTGGTTGGCTCATTATTATATCTTTTTCTATTGGAAAGGGGAAATATTGAGCACACTTGAAATGCTTCGTTAAATTGGAAGATTGTCTTCATATAAAAAACAGAAAAGAACCTAATTCATTTGATGACTAATTTCGCATGATTTAAAAAATTACCTAACCTAGACCATAGGAGTCAAGGGGCTAAAGGGCTGGGTTATTCTAATGACCATATTCGTTAATCAGGTAAAGAATTTTTAGAGGCAAAAGCTTCTGTGAAGATGGAACTAGTTGAATTTCGGCATAGAGCAGGTGGTTCTTATTACTAAATTGACAATATCATGCTTCCACATCAATTATTTTTTGCTATGTGAACATTTAACAAGATAGGCTCTTTGGAAATGCATAGAAATAGATGAAAAATAACTTAATAAGTGAATTCTGATCTGTTGTGTTATTGTGGCCTGCAGTTGAAGAAGGTAGTACGAGACCTTTTTGTTAATGGGGATGGAAAGTCTTTCCTAAAGTCAAAAATTTTGGAGGCACTAACAACAGCTTTAGGAGAGCCCAAGGTTTGCTCAGAGTCCTTACTACAGCATATGTAAAAGTTACTTTAGTTTCAAGTTTCTAGGATATAATTATCTGCAAATACAGAAAATATTAACGTTATGCTACAGAAAAGTTAAAATTCAATGCCTAAAATGGATCCGACTACAGATGTTTACTGAAATGGAATTTGATAATTATAGAGTTGAGCTTGAGTTGCGATATTGTTGTGTTTATCACTAAATACTTGTAATATATGTCTATTTTTAATTAACATCCGAGAGTGAAAATTCAATCTAAAGGTTGATGTCAGGGAAGATGAGGTAAAAGAGGAAATTTATGGTGTTAGACAATGACATCATGAGGAATGCTTCTCTAATAGGTCAAGTGATGTAGATGTGGATGAAAAAACTATTCCAAATCTGCAAACACGTTTTGATCTCCAACAATGGGGAATTGGAGTAAGTGTTTAAAATTATAAGAGTGTGTGAGATTGTGATTCAAATGTAGGGATTGTTCTGATTTTTCCATGAAATTGGCGGGAACTGAAATGGATGATACATAACACGAAGGAAGGTGTTCAGTTGATGCAAATGGAATGGAATAAACAATTGTACAATCTTGGTGAGCTTTGCACAGACAATTGTTATTATTTGAACAACACTTTTATGCATTCTTCAATTTTGACTGTATTTCTTTTCTCCACAGGAAAGCATATGCATGGACTAGCACAGGATGCAGCAGGCTACCACAAAGTTCTAGAGGAAAATCAGCAATTATTCAATCAAGTTCAGAATCTGAAAAGTGTGCTTCCTGTTTGTCTGTCATAGTGTTATAGTTTAATTGACATATCTCAAAAATATTATAATGGAGTAGGAATTACGAGTCTCTTTAAATTGTATACAAATCTGTTGCATCTTTATTCCCAATTCAGTGTGAATGAATAGTTTTAGGCTTTTTCCTACGAACTTGAGACATGAACGAAAAAAATTCAATGCAACAAACTCCATTGAAATGTTATATTGCTCCATGAAAAACTACTAGAGTAGCATACATTGTGCATGAAACCCAGTTGTTTGACGGGGGAGAAAACAAACTGAAGCTCAAGCTCGGGATAGGAATCAGCCAAAGGAATCAGAATAGCTGATACAAAGAAATTCAATTTATTGGCATGGAAATTTTGATCCAAGCGACAACTCCAGTAAAGCCTAGATTTTTTACCAAACCTAGTAAACATTTTTAAAAGTACACGTTGAGTTCAAAAGTACTTAGAAAAAGAAAAGAAAAAATATAATAAAAATAAAAGTAAAAAACACCAAACTCAGCTCAACTCTTCATAAATATTACTCAAAAACAATAAACATATTTATTAATACATATTTATTAAAATTACTAGTCCAAATGATGCAAATTCAATTAGTCGGGGGGAAATGCATATCACCCTTAGTGATATTTTGAAACGCCATGGAGATCAACTTGAAAACAAACCCCATAGCCAATTTTTTTGTTGAAAACTATTCAACACACAACATCAGATGGATAAAAATTGCACCTCTGATGCCACATAAACAATATCATCTTTCTTTGGCCAATACCGTGTTGGACGAAGGCCATTGCGATCCAGACAACCCCCAACAGTTTTTCCATCACTTCAAACATGTAAACACATTTGTATGAGAATCAATCATGGAACATATTCCTAAGATGACAACAAAAAATGACTTCCGTGTAGCCTCTTTCCCTTATCCTAAACTAAAATCAACAGACGTATCATAAAGCTAATTCCATGCTTTGAAATAATATACCTGCACATAAAAATCATTGTTGCAAGCGTGAAAAATCCAATCAATGTAGAAAGATTCACATTTATATATATGCATGAAATTTGATCATAAGATGGTTTGTTCGTTTTCCCATCTATAATAAATTTTAGCTAATTCGATGTGGGGGGAACATATCCACGGGTTGTAGTAGGAACATAGAAGGCCAAAAAATGCTAGAAAAAGGTAGTTTACTGTGCATTTAAAGAAGCTTTTTCTCCCACTAATTGGGAAGTTGGCAACGAGGTTGGTTCAATAGAGTAGGAGATGGATGAATGAACTGGGTAAGATTGTTTCCAGACATGTGCAGATGTATGCACAACTTATCTATGTTGCATCTTCCTGTGACTGTGAGCTCTGTGTTTGAATTGAGTGTTCGACCTTGCCTCGGGCCTGGAAGATGAGCATTAGTAATTCTGGGAGAGAATATCGAATTATGTAATCTGCTTTCACTATTGCCTCTTCTTGCATGGTGTTCTGTTATCTTATTATGCTTATAAAACATAAACTTAGAAGCTGAGGCAGGGCATAGCTGTTTGACCAAGCTGGTAGTGAAAGCACAACAGATGCCATTTGATAGGATAACAAATTTATGTCGTTTTGTATATTGAGCTTCATGTTGAGTCCGTGTTTCTTATTCTTCTTAGGAAGCATAAGGGTGTATTTCCGAGTCAGACAATTTTTGCCTTGCCAATCCAACTGTCAGAGTACAATGGATTATATTGGGGAGGATGGTAAAACTATAAATGCAGATACTACAAAGCCAGGAAAGGATATATGTAAATCGTTCACTTTGAACAAATTAGCTGGAGCATCTTCTACTCAAGGTTGGCTCTCTTTTTAGAGTGTTGAAATTTCATACTCGCCGAACTGGCCACCCTGGTGGTGGAAAACAATGCCTTCTTGTTGAAAAAGTAGGTTTCAGAATTAAAATTCATTCACATCTTCATGGATCATCTGCAACCATGGTTTTACTCTACATCCAACATATTTTCTAGGGATTAATTATACTTCATGATCTTCTTTCTGTATAGCTTGAATTACATAAGTTCTTTTTGGCTTTGTATTTTTATTTTTTTTATAGAATGTTAAATTTTGATGCCTACTTCTTTGTTATAAAATGACTTCATCTTTGGGGACATCGATAGCATGGACATTAACCCTATCTACTTTTTCCTTAGCAGACATGTGCCTTTAAAATTGAATGGCATCTTAATATGTTCTGGTTTCGTTCATTGGCTTTTGGTGCTACGTATTATAGAGAAGTCTCTTATTTCCGCCGTTGTGATGCGTATGTTGGTTGTGTAGAAGTCAGCTTTTTCGTTCGTATGCTAATGGAGGTTTGATGTGCCTTTAAAATTGAATGGCATCTTAATATGTTTTTGTTTCTATTCATTGGTTTTTCTCATGCTGCACATTATACAGAAGCTCCTTATTGTCGTCGTTGCAGATGCAGATGTTGGTGTGCGGAAGTCAGTTTTTCTATCTTTACATGCTAATGGAGGTTTTGATGAATTTTCAGCACAAGTGACAGTTTGCGTGCAATATTTGCTGCACTCAATGGAGAGGTAATGATTGATGTACTATTTGATTTGACTAGACCTTAAAGTTGTTTAACTTTGTTTTAAATAAGATTAGATGAGGGTATAAGGCAGAGCTTATTGCACTATGGGGAGCGCTTCGAGTTGTGGTTTATCTTCAGTTGCAGGGGGTACATGTATATGGGGATTCTCAGATGGTGATTAGGTGGGTTATTGGAAACATGGTCATGATGAGGCCAGATCTCATGGGATGGTTGCAAAGGGTTAGGGGTCTGTGGGACACACTTGACAAGCCGCCTATCAATCACATATACAGAGAAATCAATACAAGAGCTGATGGGCTATCCAGAAAGGGTTTGGACTCGGAATTTGGGATTATGGAGATTCTACTATTCAGAGATGGCCTATTATATTGGCAAACTTCTATCCCAATTCCTTAATGGGGTTTTGCAATGTCTTCAGATTTGTGTAGGGCACTATATTCTTCGACTGTTGGCATCGTCAGAGGGCAGGTATTGTCCATCACTTTCCATAATATACAGTCGAACCAGTTTTTGTTTTTTGTTGCATACAACCGAGATCGAATGCATGACAAGCGAGCCTGGTCGTATTAGCTACAGCAGAGAAAGAAATATTATGTCAAGGAGGGCAATGGATACTTACTCAAGAGTGCCTGCCCAGATATCCATTAGGGATCGGGATGTTAGACATGATATGATTATGGATGCATGAATACATGGATTTTATATTTTCTAGGTATATGCTGGTATGGACTTTAAGCGAGCAGGGTATGTTTGGAATATGTCGGAAGGATACAACTTTACTACTGGATGGAGATTACTTCTGCAAGCGAGCCTGAGGAGTCTATTGCGTCTCGGCATGCAATGATTTATATGTCTTATCTGTGTTTGCCATGATCTAATATCAGGGGTTCACTGATCTGTTCTGAGGTGGATTGTTCTGATCGATACAGGAGAGACATCTGTTCATACTTGGGTTATTAAATTTCTATCTCTCACTATAGCTGATCTTTAATCTTCATCATTTCTGTCTTTTTGTATGGAGGACCAATATCTTTTGGTTTCTTCATTCTCTACGATTATAATTGTCTCAATCTCATCAAAGAATATTCTGAGAGGGATATAATTCCCGATATGGGGAGGCCGACTTTTTTCTCTCTTAATTCAGTTGAGGGAGAGGAAATGCCTGGCTGTTATGATTAGAATCTTGCTATTGCTCTTCATAGCTGAGTGTATGCATGAACTATGTACTGTTTATATTCTAATATATGCAGCATTTTTTTCTTCTGAAAAAAAAGATTAGATGAGCTTATGATGGTTTGCTCAATTGCAAACAAGTTCCTTTGGCATCCTTCACATTACAACACATGGTTCATTAATTCCTTTTGGTTAATAGTTTTTATTATTGCTGGAAATGGAAAATTTTCTCTCATGAAGGATTTTGTGTGCCTTTTCCTGTTGTGAGCACCATATGTTATCATTATTGGTGCTTTGTTTTTTTTCAAATTCGTGTTTAGAGAATTTATTGTCGCTTAATCCTAGAAAAATCTTTCTGCATGCTCATCATAATAATGTGTTAGTTTTATAAATATATTAGATATAGTAATATTCTTAGAAATACCAGATAAATTCATAGGAATAGTCTAAAATGTTAGACATATACAAGCATACTTCTACCTCTTTGAAATCTATTTTCTCGTTGCTAGTTGGACCACTGTTCCTATGAAAAATTGGATACTACTGTCCTTATACTTCAGGCAGCTATACACGAGTCTTCTTTAGGAGCAAGTTTTGTCATTTTTTATTCAGAAGCCCATTTCTCGATATACACGAGTCTTCTTTAGGAGCAAGTTTTGTCATTTTTTATTCAGAAGCCCATTTCTCGATATTGCTTCTTATATTACTCTCTTCACTTATGCTGATATCAAGCCTAGGTGACTAATGTCCTTATTATCTCAATTAATAAATAGTTGAATTTAGACTTGAAGACCTTTTACATGATTGTAAGTTGCAATCTCTTAAATCATAACATTATTCATGTGGAATTGCAGAGGAAGTTTTTTTGGATACCAGGCTATTTATCAGATTTGTTCTCAATGGTTACAATGTTTTCATTTTTTAAAATGGGCAAACAGGTTTTGGAAAGACATACACAATGGTAATAACAATTCCGTTTTATAATTATATATTATTTTATATTAATGGAGAAAAGGTTACATAAGTTGTAACGTATCCTTAGTTTCCTTAATTTAGGATTAGTTCCTAGAGATTAGGGGTTTGGTTGCAACTTCCTAACTTCTAGTATTGTACTTAATGATGTAATCTTCATTCATGAATGTAGAGTGTACGAGCGTTCTCTCTCGTTCTGAGTATTCTCCAGCGCAGCCACACCCGAGAGCCAACCCTTCTTCTTTCAATTTCGAGGTGCAGAGCTTTATCTTGGCATCGAGCTCGATTGGGTGAGCTCGATTATCGCCTTTGTGGCCGCTCTTTGTGGCGTAATCGCTTCGTGGCTGTGCAAGCAGGGGTCGCTGTGTACACGAGAGCTTGGTGCTTGA